>JANEYF010004226.1:0-55000 GCA_029963845.1 Rhamnusium bicolor
ACTGATTGTATTTTTGAACTACCTCGACAATTCCATGATCTTCTTTTTCATTTGTTTTTTTTTTTGTTGATTTTGCTCTATAAGAATATTTTTAGCTAATTGGTGTTTAATTCCAACATGTTTTTTTTTAACAAATTCGGTTTTATCTGTGTAGTCTGCCAGGAGCAATAGAGTATGTCACCTGTGAATTAACAGGCCTTTTTCTCAATTTACAACATTTTTTGAATTTTGAATATCTTGGATGCTTTAGAAGATAAGATTTTTTATAATGCTACGCATTTTCTACTGGTTCTATATTCGGTAAGTCATGAAAAAATGATACTTCCAATTAATTTTGTTATTACGGACAGTTTTAAATAAGTTTCTTAAGTACTATTGCACAAAATGCCCTTGCATCTCTTAAGCACTGAAAATTGAAATGGAGCTGTTAGCATGTGCGGTCATTATACAAAACTAGGTTGTCTTGTACTAGGTATTAATTTGTTCTAATGTTCTTCATTTTTTGTTGTTTCTCTATTATGCTTCTATTATTAAAGTAACGGTAATTGTTCATTGCGCAGTAATGTTTAATTTTAATGTGTAGGGTGGATATACGAGGATTATAGTAGAACATGTATTATAAAAAAATCGAAAAAATCGTATATTCTAAAGGATCCAAGATAATCAAAATTAAAAAAAAATCTGTAAATTCAAGAAGCCCTATTAATTTACAGGGTGTTACATACTAACAGAACGTTTCTGGCAGACCCAAAAGACAAAACCAAACTAGCTAGAAAAACATGTTGGAATTAAACACTCGTATAAAAAAAACAGTAAGTCCGAAATAATTGTCTAAAAATTCGCTTACAGAGCAAGAATCAAGAAAAAAAAATAAAAAAAAGATCATTGAAATATATGGGATAGTTCAAAACTAGAATTATATAGTTTGAAAAGCACTCTAATTTCTGGTGATCCACTTCAAATGCGCAGAAGTGTACATTTAATTTGCTTTCACTTTTAGTATCCTGAGGAGCTTATGTTTAATAATATTTCATAATTATATAATATACGAATAAAAGTTGCAATCAGGCGTTGCCGAACTGGCAGTTCCAAAAGTTTTGTTATTGTAAGTAATATTCTATACCAGTATAACCTGTATACCTATGGGTATCTGAAAGTGAAGCATTTTCAGGCTCACCAGTTGGCGCCACGGGCCGAGGAAAGTCATGTCTACAGTTTGTTTGGCGCGGGAAAAGTTTATAGGGTTTTGTTATAATTCGTGCACCAGTAAATAAAAAAAATTGTTAATTATGCGTCATTGTTGTGCAGTTCCGTTTTGTTCGAAAACAAAAGGCTGACATATGCTTCCGAGAGTCAAAACTCACCTAAAACAGTGGTCGATAGAGATAACTTTACTCCTTCGAAACATTCGTGTGTTTGTAAGAAACATTTTAATCCTGACGATTGTGCGTTACCAGAGTCTACGACAGAAAATCGTGAGTACTAATAATCATGCACATTCGTTATTTTCATTATGCTCATTTTTGACCTAACCTAATTTTAGCGACATATGACACTTCTGATAAGTACAATAATTTCCTTACTGAGCAGGTAAATTACTACTTTCCCCTTCTGCCATCATTGTGTTAAATGTTTTTGAGCTAATTTTTATAAATAACTAAAAAACTAGCGTTAAAAGAAAACATTAACGTTCAGTGACATTTACCTTACCCACACTAGCGCCTCTCGTGGTGAATTAAGAGGCTTTAGCCCCCTTCCCCCCACCCCCATTTCCTCCCCTTTTTTTTTTCTCCCCCCCCCCCTTTTTTTTCTTTAAACATCCCCACACGCCCCCTCTTTTTCCTCCCCCCCCATTCCACACTATTATTTTCTTCTTTTTTTCTTAACCCTACCGCCCCCCAACACCACTTTTCTTTTCTCTTCCCCACCCTTTTTTTTCTTATACACTCAAAAAAATTCAACCTTCCTAAATTTTTTTTTTGTTTTTTTATTTTATTTAAAATTGAAACATTTAATGCCCATCGCAAAAAATTCCATTTGAAATATCTCAGCTGACAGTTCATCTACACATGACGAGCAAACATTAACGTGCTCATCGAGGTGGTTAAAGTATTGTGCCCTCAAAGTGTAACACCAACACTTTAAAAACGACATTAATATTTACCCAGTTAAAAATTATATCACTTTTCTGGACGCGTTCTTTTATGACACAAAAAAATGTTAACCAAGACCCACTCTTGCGAAACCAACTTCGAAGAAAATGTATTGTTCCCTTTTAAAACATTTTTGACAGGTGTACTAAATTGATTACTTTTTTATTTGAAGATAAAAACTAGCGTTAAAAATAAGAAACACTTGTGTTTTCTTCATTTTTTTAATTTCCTCTTAAAGGTTTCATCATCAGGTGGTTTTTTTAAATTATCAAATTGTTGGATGATTCAATTGTTTCATGTAGGTATTTTTATATTTATTTAATTTCGATCTTAAACATTTCATCATCAGGTGGTTTTTTTATATTACTATATTTTTGGATGATTCAATCGTCTCATGTGAGTATTTTTATAATTACTTAATTTCTATCTTAAAGGTTTCATCACAAGTGTTGTTTAAAATTATTATAATTTTGGACGATTTAATGGTTTTATGTGGGTATTTTTATAATTATGTAATTTCGATCTTAAAAGTTACATCATCAGGTGCTTTTTGAATTATTATAATTTTGGATGATTCAATCGTTTCATGTGAGTATTTTTATAATTTTTTAATTTCGATATTAAAGGTTTCATCATCAGGTGTTTTTTAATTTATTGTATTTTTTGGATGATTCAATCATTTCATGTGGGTATTTTCATAATTATTTAATTTCGATCTTAAACGTTTCATCATCAGGTGTTTCTTTAAATTATTATATTTTTGGATGATTCAATCGTTTCATGATGGTATTTTTATAATTATTTAATTTCAATCATAAAGGTTTCATCATCAGGTGTTTTTTTTATTATTATTGTATTTTTTGGACGATTCAATCGATTCATGTGAGTATTTTTATAAATATTTAATTTCCATCTTAAGGGTTTCATCATCAGGTGGTTTTTTAAATTGTTATAGTTTTGGACGATTCAATCGTTTCATGTAGGTATATTTATAAATATTTAATTTTGATCTTAAAGGTGTCATCATCAGGTGTTTTTTAATTATTATATTTTTGGACGACTTAATCATTTCATGTAGGTATTTTTATAAATTTTTAGTTTCGATCTTAAAGGTTTCATCATCAGATGTTTTTTAAATTATTATAATTTTGGACGATTCAATCAATTCATGTGGGTATTTTTTTTGTTTACAATTTCGTTTTTTTAATATTAGATTTATAATATTTTATAAATATAATATTTTTTAATTTTAATATCTTTAATTTGCAATTTTAATTTCTATTTCTTTTTACATTCAAAGTTTGTTGCATAGCAATGGTTGCATCTGCATGCACCCCTCGCTTTGCAATTTTTTTTACAAATAGTGTCTTATGACTACTAATTATTGTTCTATAAAAGTCTACTTGCTTTCTTCTTATGACAGCTGAGTATATAGTTGTGAAAATTTCTTCAATTACAATATTAGCGGCACGATTAGGTGAATATTTTTCCATAAAGTCCTTCTATTCTTCCACGTGATTCTGAAGAGTTTCCATAAGCGATTCCAAACCTGGGTGTCTTTTTCCACGTTTAACCATTATTTTGTTAACATATTTACAACTGCACGCCCTCATGATTACAATACAACAATGTTACAATACAATACAATACAATATAAAGCACAAATACAATATGACCTAAGCGATGCCACTGCACCTGTATTTATACTCAGCTGGAGTCACTCAACTGTAAGGCCACGTCATGACATAATAATAATTAAAAAAAAATACCTGATGATGAAACCTTTAAGATCGAAATTAAATATCTACGAAAATACCTACATGAAACGATTGAATCATCCAACATTATAATAATTTAAAAATACCACCTGATGAAACCTTTGAGATCGAAATTAAATAATTATAAAAATACCCACATGAAACGATTGAATCATCCAACAATATGATAATTAAAAATAAACACCTGCTGGTGAAACCTTTACGATCGAAATTAAATAATTATAAAAATACCTACATGAAACGATTGAATCATCCAACAATATAACAATTTAAAAAACGACCTGGTGATGAAACCCCTAAGAGCGAAATTAAATATTTATAAAAATATCCACATGAAACGATTGAATCATCCAACAATATAATAATTAAAAAAAACACCTGCTGATGAAACCTTTAAGATCGAAATTAAATAATTATAAAAATACCTACATGAAACGATTGAATCATCCAACATTATAATAATTTAAAAAACCACCTGATGAAACCTTTAAGATCGAAATTAAATAATTATAAAAATAACCACATGAAACAATTGAATCATCCAACAATATGATAATTAAAAAAAAACCTGCTGATAAAACCTTTACGATCGAAATTAAATAAAATGCCCACATGAAACGATCGAATCATCCAACAATATGCTAATTAAAAAAAACCTATTAAAATACCTACATGAAACGATTGATTCATCCAACAATATAATAATTTAAAAAAACCACCTGATGATGGAACATTTAAGAGCGAAATTAAGTATTTATAAAAATATCCACATGAAACGATTGAATCATCCAACAATATAGTAATTAAAAAAAACACCTGCTGATGAAACCTTTCAGATCGAAATTAAATAATTATAAAAATAACTACATGAAACGATTGAATCATCCAACAATATAATAATTTAAAATAACCACCTGGTGATGAAACCCTTAAGAGCGAAATTAAATATTTATAAAAATATCCACATGAAACGATTGATTCATCCAACAATATAATAATTAAAAAAAAACACCTGCTGATGAAACCTTTAAGATCGAAATTAAATAATTATAAAAATACCTACATGAAACGATTGAAGCATCCAACAATATAATAATTTAAAAAACCACTTGGTGATGAAACCTTTAAGAGCGAAATTAAATATTTATAAAAATATCCACATGAAACGATTGAATCATCCAACAATATAATAATAAAAAAAACACCTGGTGATGAAACCTTTAAGATCGAAATTAAATAATTATAAAAATACCTACATGAAACGATTGAAGCATCCAACAATATAATAATTTAAAAAACCACTTGGTGATGAAACCTTTAAGAGCGAAATTAAATATTTATAAAAATATCCACATGAAACGATTGAATCATCCAACAATATAATAATAAAAAAAAACACCTGGTGATGAAACCTTTAAGAGCGAAATTAAATATTTATAAAAATATCCACATGAAACAATTGAATCATCAAACAATATAATAATTTTAAAAAAACACCTGCTGATGAAACCTTTAAGATCGAAATTAAATAATCATAAAAATACCTAAATGAAACGATTGAATCATCCAACAATATAATAATTTAAAAAAAAACACCTGGTGATGAAACCCTTAAGAGCGAAATTAAATATCCACATGAAACGATTGAATCATCCAACAATATAATAATTAAAAAACAACTTATGAGGATACATGTATCTGTTACGAGGTGCTTTAAATGTTGCAAGTATGGTCATATAGCGTCAAATTGTAATCTAAACTTTGTTTGCCCATTATGTAGCGGAGACCACAAAAAAAGATGATTGTGTGTCTCAAATTTTTAAGTGTATAAATTGTTGTGCTCTAAAGGAAAAAAATTATTTAAATATTGATGTAAACCATTCTGTGTTTGATAGGGAGTGTCATTGCTATACTAAATTAAGAGAGCTGCAGCGTAGCAAGGTCAATTATATTACTTAATTGTTATATTTATTTCTATTAATTTATATAAATTTAATTTATTTTTCTCACAAAGTTAGTCTTTTTACTAGATACAGGCCCGTGTAAAATCTCAAATATAATGACCTCCTTATCTGAGTATGATATTCTTACTAATGATGACCACAACCTTTTAGTTGCACATGTAAATTGTCGTTCTATTATAAATTCTTTTGTTTGTTTGAAAGACTATATTTTAATGCAGAGTTTTGATGTGATAGGGGTCACAGAAACGTGGCTTAAGCCTAATATACTAACAAATGCAGTTGACATTCCGGGGTACACTTTCCTACGGAATGACAGGATTGAGAAAAGAGGAGGGGAGTTGGAATATATATAAAAAAAAGGAATTAAATATATTTCTCTCATGGAAAAAATCCCAGAAAGCCAAAGCCCTGAAACTTTTGAACATACTTGGGTGGAAATTAACTACAATAGACAAAAATTTACGTTAGGAGTAATTTACAAACCACCTAATGTAAGTAATAATAGTCTTAGTCACTTAGACGATATTTTGTCAGTTTTGTATCCAAATTCCGACGAATTATTACTCGTAGGTGATCTAAATATAAATATGCTCAATATAAACACTCCTGAATGCAAATATTTAAACAACATATTAGAAAGCTATAATATAAAACAAATTATCATTGATCCAACTCGCGTTTCCGCTATCTCTGCGACCCTCATTGATATAATCGCGGTAAGTAATTTTGAAAAAGTATGTAAATCTGGTACGGTAATTCTACCCTCAATTAGTGATCATCTGCTCACATATTGTTGCATCGATTGTCCTCCGTGTAAGAAAATTCCTAAAAAAATAAGAATACGTGATTTTAAAAATTTTAATATCGATGAACTAAAATATCTGGCGTCACAAATTGACTGGTCGGAAGTATTATTGATAGACGATATAGACTCAAAAGTTCTATGGTTAAACCGCACTTTAACTCTCTTATTAGACACATGTGCTCCTTATAAGTATATCAATATTACTAGGAAATCGCCTCCCTGGATCACGGACAACATAAAATTCATGATCAAATTAAGAAATCGTGCATTTTCAAAATATAAATCATATAGGCGTAAACCAAATTGCGACATAGACGTGTTGAACAGTAAGTGGATCTATTACAAGCAACTTCGCAATCTAGTCACATCGTCAATCAGGTTAGAAAAAAGAGCATATATTGAATACAGATTAAGAACGCAAAAAAATTCAAAGGACTGGTGGAAAACTATTAACTCATTAGATGTGCACTCTAAAGCCAGCATACTTATACCAGAACATTTAAACAATCCGGATGCCCTTAATAAATTTTTTGTTGACTCAGTCCCCACTATCGTAGTAGAAAATAACACTATTGATGCGTATCAGACAAGTGCTCACCCCGACATTCATACAAAATTAAAATTTCACAGTGTTGAAGAAAAAGATATACTAGAAGCTTTTTCACAAATTAAATCTAACTCACCAGGCAGTGATCAATTTTCTTTGAATACTTTAAAACTCTGCTTAGATTTTTTAGTCGTACCGTTAACTCATATAATCAACTTCTCAATAGAAAACAACGTAGTTCCAGCAACTTGGAAAGAGGCCATAATTTTACCCCTTCCAAAAAAAAAATCCACCAGAAAATTATAGTGATTTTAGACCTATAAGCCTTTTAAATATTCTTTCAAAAGTTCTAGAAAGAATTATACTCAAGCAATTATTACAACATATCCGCTCTCATAATTTATTACCACAAAATCAGTCGGGCTTCCGTGCTCGTCACAGCTCTATTACTACATGGCAGATGACATCTTAAAAGCTATTGACGACTCACAAGTTACAACCGCCGTTATGCTGGATTATACAAAGGCCTTTGACTGTTTACATCATGAGTTATTATTAGGTAAACTCAAGCACTTGGGAATTGAGTCGGTAAAGTGGTTCAGAAGTTATTTATCCGGAAGAACTCAGCAGGTCAAAGTATACAGTTCAGAAAAACAGCTGATGTCTCAGGTAAGCGCTGTCACATCAGGGGGTACCTCAAGGGTCCATTTTGGGCCCTATACTATTTGTGCTTTTTATGTTTGATCTCCCTGAGAAAATAAAGTTTTGTAAAGTCCATCAATATGCAGACGACAGTCAAATGTATATTTCGTACAGTCGAGCTGACGTAGAACAGGCAATCGTTAATATTAACAGAGATTTAAATTCCATATGTAAATACTCAGAAGATCACGGTTTAATGCTCAATGCTCAGAAATCCGTCGCAATTAATTTCAAATCCAAGCGTTTTGAATTATTTGAAAACTCTTGTAATTTATACATAAATGGCACCAAATTATCTTTCGTAGAATCTGCAAAGAGCCTGGGAATTATTTTTGATACCCATTTAACGTTTGACACTCATGTTACTAAGCTACTACAAAAATGTTATGCGAAGCTGAAATCATTATATCCATTTAAGCATGTCTTACCAACATCCACTAAATTAAAACTATCAGAGTCGCTTATAATATCTCAACTTGAGTATGGAAATGTCATTTACGGACCATGTCTTACCGGTGTAGAACAATATAGACTACAAAAATTACAAAATTCATGTATGCGGTTCTCTGCCGCGATATCTAGGCGTGATCACGTTACTCCTCTTTTTAAAAAATTTAATTGGCTTAATCTTAAATCTAAATGGCAACTGCACCTGGTCTGTCTTGTGCACAATATATTAAAATATCAAGAGCCTAAATATCTTAGCAAGAAATTAACTTTCAGGGGCTCCTTGCATAGTTCTAATCTACGTTTCGTAGATACCACACTAAATATTCCAAGTCACAGCTCCAAAAAATATGAATCCTCTTTCACTTACTTAGCTGCTTCTTTATATAATGCAATCCCTGATCACATCAAAAGCCTGCCTTTTCAAGGATTTAAAAAAAATGTTAAGCAAATATTTTTAAGTATGTAAAATGTTTTTCGTTATGTTACATGCATACCACAGCTTTCTAGAAAGCTGTGATGCATATTAATGCAGCAAATTGTGTCTTATGACCTCTGATTTTATTTTATCGTATCTTATTCTTATCTTTTTTTATATTATCGATAATTGTTTTTTACCTTTTCTTTATTGTTGTATTTACTGTTTGTCATACTGGTTGGGATTGATACCAGCAACTGCTGACACCCCGCCAGTTTAAATAAAGTTTTTTATTATTATTATTATTATTATTATTTATGATCGAAATTAAATAATTATAAAAATACCTACATGAAACGATTGAATCATCCAACAATACAATAATTTAAAAAAAACACCTGGTGATGAAACCTTTAAGAGCGAAATTAATAATCATAAAAATACCTACATGAAACGATTGACTCATCCAACAATATAATAATTTAAAGAAAATCACCTGGTGATGAAACCTTTAAGAGCGAAATTAAATATTTATAAAAATATCCACATGAAACGATTGAATCATCCAACAATATGATAATAAAAAAACTATCTGATGATGAAACCTTAAAAGATCGAAATTAAATAATTATAAAAATACACATTAAATGTCTGCAGCTATTCCGAATATTGGAATATCCGAATAGTTCGAATATTAGAATATTTTTTCGAATAAATATTCGAATACTAAAATCTGGAAAATTCCCAGCCTTAATATAAACTGATCTAATTCTTTCGGATTATCATACATTCGTTTGTAGATTAGAAAAACAAATCCGACAATTAATGACTTATAAGCTGTCATACATGCAGAAGGGCTAATCAGATGATCAATTATTGCTAGCGGACATTACCGTACACTAAACCAATCCAAGTTATCGGTAATAATCGATTTTTCATCGCTAGGGCCTACCTAAACGCAAACATTGAGGAGGTACTAAGGCTGGGAATCGAATAAGAATAATTCGAGTATTCGAATATTCGAGTATTCGAATACGAATTATTCTAATGGGAAATTATTCGAATATTCTAATATTTGAAATATTCGAATACTCGAATAAATTCGAATTTTCGAATATATTCAAATAATCGAATACCTGAATACTCGAATACCCGAATAATCGAATATTCGAATACTCGAATATTCGATTACTTGAATACTCAAATATTCGAATACTCGAATATTCGAATACTCGAATATTCGAATACTCGAATATATTCGAGTATTCCAATCGATTATATTTGAGTAAATTTGAATATTAAAATATATTATTAAATTATGTACAAATAGGTATGCAGTATGCATCCAACCAAAGTAGGTAGATAGTAGATATAGGTAGGTACCTATTCTAAAATCCAAATATATAAATAGACCACATTAGTAGCACGTTTTACTCCCAGTCAAACTATTCCATCTCTTTCTCGCCTCGACCTTATTCTTACTGTACTAAGGCAGGGGTTAAAATTAAATTTTATATTTTAGAAATCCTGTAAATATTAACTATTGACTTTTCATGTATTTGTTTTACCTTCACAATCTGCGTCTTTTTTTTTAAACATTCTAATTTTAGAGCACTTTTATTTCTTTTTTAAAGGAAAAATAGTTATGACAGAAGTATAATAAACTAGCTCTGTTTTCGTTTTATTTAAGCTTCAATAGTTACATGTGAACAATAGCGCCTCAATCCTAAAATAAAATACTAAATAATTCTTACCCTTAAAGCACATGTACAGGAGACATACCCTATTGCGGGTATGGAAAGCAAATCAAATTGCCTGCTTAGTGGATTACGTCACGACTATTATTGTGGTCTATCCAACCAAATACTCAAATAGAGTATTCACTATTCACTAGTATTCAGTGCTATACCTATTAATAATGAATATTCGAGGATCCGGATTATTTGGATACCTATTCGAATAATTCGGATTATTCGAGTTTTCGAATATTCGAATTATTCGAATAGATATTCGAATAATTCGAATTATTCGAATATCCGAATACTCGAATAACTCGAATATCCGAATATTCGAATATCCGAATAATTCGAATACCTATTCGAATAATTCGAATAATCCGTATATTGGAATATCGGAATAGTTCGAATAATCGAATATATTTTCGAACGAATGTTCGAATACTAAAATCTGGAAAATTCCCAGCCCTAATATAAACTGATCTAATTCTTTCGGTTTATCATACATTCGTTTGTAGATTAGAAAAACAAATCTGACAGTTAATGACTTATAAGCTGTCATACATGCAGAAGGGCTAATCAGATGATCAGTTATTACTAGCGGACATTACGGTACACTAATCCTATCCAAGTTATCGGTAATAATCGATTTTTCATCGCTAGGGCCTACCTGAACGCAAACATTGAGTAGGTACTAAGGCTGGGAATCGAATACGAATAATTCGAGTATTTGAATATTCGAGTAATCGAAAATGAATTATTCAAAGGGGAAATTATTCGAACATTCGAATATTTGAAATATTCGAATATTCGAATACTCGAATACTCGAATATTCGAATACTCGAATATATTCGAGTATTCGAATATTCGATTATATTTCAGTAAATTTGAATATTAAAATATATTATTAAATTATGTACGAATAGGTACGCAGTATGCATCCAACCAAAGTAGGTAGATAGTAGGTATAGGTAGATACCTATTCTAAAATCCAAATATATACATAGACCATATTAGTGGCCGTTTTACTCCCAGTCAAACTATTCCATCTCTTTCTCGCCTCGACCTTATTCTTACTGTACTAAGGCAGGGGTTAAAATTAAGGCTGGGAATCGAATACGAATAATTCGTGTATTCGAATATTCGACCATTCGAATACGAATTGTTATAAGGGGAAATTATTCGATTATTCGAAATATTCGAATACTCTAGTACTCCAATATATTCGAATATTCCAATATTCGAATACTCGAATATTCGAATATATTAGAGTATTCGAATATTCGATTATATTTTAGTAAATAGGTATGCAGTATGCATCCAACCAAAGTAGATAGATAGTAAGTACAGGTAGGTACCTATTCTAAAATCCAAATATACAAATAGTCCACATTAGTGGCACGTTTTTCCCAGTTAAACTATTCCATCTCTTTCTCGCCTCGACCTTATTCTTACTGTACTAAGGCAGGGGTTAAAATTAAATTTTAAATTTTAGAAAACCTGTAAATATTTGGCTATTGACTTTTCATGTATTAGTTTTACCTTCACAATCTGCGTCTATTTTAAAAACGTTCTAATTTTAGAGCACTTTTATTTTTTTCGAAAAGGAAACATAGTTATGACACAGAAATATAATAAACTAGCTCTGTTTTCGTTTTATTTAAGCTTCAATAGTTAAATGTGAACAATAACTCCTCAATCCCAAAAATAAAATATTAGCTAAATAATTCTGACCCTTAAAACACATGTACAGGAGACATACCCTATTGTGTGTATAGAAAGCAAATCAAAATGCCTGCTTAGTGGATTACGTCACGACTATTATTGTGGTCTATCCAACCAAATACTCAAATAGAGTATTCACTATTCACTAGCTATCAGTGCTATACCTATTAATGATGAATATTCGAGGATTCGGATTATTCGGATACCTATTCGAATAATTCGGATTATTCGAGTATTTGAGTATTCGAATTATTCGAATAGGTATTCGAATTATTCGAATATCCGAATACTCGAATATCCGAATATTCGAATATCCGAATAATTCGAATACCTATTCGAATAATTCGAATAATCCGAATATTTGAATAACCGAATAGTTCGAATATTCGAATATTTTTTCGAACGAATATTCGAATACCAAAATCTGGAAAAATTCCCAGCCCCAGTTAAAACTAAATTTTAAATTTTAGAAAACCTGTACATATTTAACTACGTATTGACTTTTCATGTATTTGTTTTACCTTCACAATCTCCGTCTTTTTTAAAAACATTCTAATTTTAGAGCACTTTTATTATTTTTTTCGAAAAAGAAAAATAGTTATGACACAGAAGTATAATAAACTAGCTCTGTTTTCGTTTTATTTAAGCTTCAATAGTTAAATGTGAACAATAACGCCTCAATCTTAAAATAAAATACTAACTAAATAATTCTGACCCTTAAAGCGCATGTACAGGAGACATACCCTATTGTGGTATGGAATCAAATTGCCTGCTTAGTGGATTAAGTCACGACTATTATTGTGGTCTATCGAACCAAATACTCAAATAGAGTATTTACTATTCATTGGTATTCAGTGCTATACTTATTATTAATGCATATTCGAGGATCCGGTTCATTCGGATACCTATTCGAATAATTCGGATTATTCGAGTATTCGAATATTCGAATTATTCGAATATCCGAATATCCGAATACTCGAATAAGTCGAATAACTGAATAATTCGAATACCAAATCGATTAATTCGATTAATCCGAATATTCGAATATCCGAATAGTTCGAATATTCGAATATTTTTTCGAACGAATATTCGAATACTAGAATCTAGAAAATTCCCAGCCTTAGTAGGTACGTGATATCATCAGGGTCGCGCCAACTATGGCGCAGGGTGCCCTGCACGGCGGCAGATCTAGGAGGGCGGCAAATTGAAAAACAAACAACGTTGAAAGAAGCCACCGGCCGAAAAATTAAAAAGTAGTGACCGCCGATACGCCGTCTGATCGAAAAAATGACGGCGACAGCTTCCGCCGGCCTCGGCCTCAAAGAGATTTGCAGTTGTGATAGTGTAATCCCTATAAGAGCATAGTGGTAGAGCGGTACGCTTCCCCAACCTAAATAAAATGCTGTTATATTTAAAAGCAATTGTTTATATAATATATATATATATATATATATATATATATATATATGTATATATATATATATATATATATATATATATATATATATATATATATATATATATATATATATATATATATATATATATATATAATTTAAAAAAAAAACTGGTAGACGTAGTGGACGACTAGTTAAAAAACAAATAGCTTATTTTTTATTAATGAGGATGCGGTCAAAATTTTGTTGGGTTAATAAAGAATACTCTTTTCTACTTTGCCAAGCTTTCGAAAATATTTTATTTTCTTTCTCAAGACTACAAAAGAAGATAAAAAGGGTTCATAGTTACATGTAAAAAAATTATAAAAAAAACATTTTTTTTACCTTATGCCAGTAAGTTGAGGTTATAAGTTAAAACTAACATCACGTTACACATTAAAATTTCACTATGCAATGTTGACATCTACTTTATGTTATTTAATACATTTTAATTGCTGCATAATGACCAAGTTAATCGAATAATAAGTAGGGGATTCAACCCCATAGTGGATGTGCTCCACTACTCTAGTGTCAACTGGTAATTGGTTCAAATGCAAATTACTCTACACCACAAGTATTTCATACCAACTCACCAAACAATCCAACCAAAATATAACTAAAAACCGCGGGCATTTTCAAAATCCTACAATTTATGAAAAGTTTGAATTTAATCAAATTTTCCTTCAGACAGGTGTGCTTGAACTCGGTGGCGTCCAGTCACGTGGCTAGAAAACCTCCTATATTGTCACTAAGTTATCTAGTTCCTGAGAATACTCCCCCGAATAGAACCAACCCTCTATCTGATTTAGTTTGTGAATTTGCCATGTAAACTTGGCCAGTTTTTTTCCCTTAGGATCGGTGCTACGGTCTTCGAATCGAACGTATTGTAAAGGACCACCCCCCATTGATTGTCACAGGGTTAATTCCCAGCAACACGCTGAAACCAAGACTGAAGCAACGAACCGAAATGGAAAAAAAACTGTCCGTAACTTTATTTATTTAACTAAAAGGTGAAGCCTTCGTTGTTGGAAATAAATCAAAAGGTGTATTCAACCCCTATATTTGTCACTGGGTCTTTTTTGCCCCTTGCTTACTCCCCTCAACGTGTCTTTCACCTTTTGTTTTCTTTCAAACACAGAAATAAAATATATTACACTTCCTCTTCCCTCTGTGTCTAGTTAAAAGAATGTAAAATAGAATTTTCTTCCCCATTTTGTTGTTCGTTAGGTTAGTTTTCTCTGAGCTCGGTATCACGGCTACTGACCAAACGTCCTGTTGGAATTACACACCCCAATGATTGTCACAAGGTTAATTTCCAACATCACGTCGAGTGGTAAGGACAGCAACACCGGATTCAGCGAAACCTATCCATATTTTTTATTCAATTTTTAATTGATAAATTGAGTTAAGACCAAGAAGAGAATATATACTATACTTTTTTCTGTGGAAACAGTTCCGAAAAAGTATCACAATTGCCTATAAGAGGCAAGGTTGGATTACAGTAGGAATTCCACCCTGAGTAGTGAATTGTCACTGATCTCCTATTCAGTGTGACACTCCACTGCGCCACCCTAAGTAAACAAAAGTTAAAAAAATGTTTTAAATTTATTAGTAAATTGTCAAAATTAAATGATTAACTATTTTTTGTTTTCCCCCCCTATTCGTTTCATCATTGTGGAACCCAAGTCTCCAGACAGGAGTACAATCAAGGATGATCCCCCTATTTTATGTCACTGAGTTCATCCCCGACAACAAACCTACCAGGAGCAAACGTCCCACATTGATGGAACCTGATTTGAACTTATGGATTGTTTTTACCCCCTTTGTTTTGTCATCTTGGGACCCAAGTCCTCAAGTGGAAATACAATCAAGGATGACGTCGAAATTCATCCCTGACAACAGACCCACTAGGGACAAACATCCCAAGATGGCAGAACCTAATTTGAAAATGTGGTTTAACTGTTGATGTGAAGCAAATATGAATAAATACTACTTAAACTATCTACATATATCAGTTCTCCTATTCATTGGATTATTTTCCTTGTTAATTTCTACCATTTCAAGGAAAAGTCTTTTTTTCAAATTCGTTTCTACATTTAAGATTTTTGGTTGGTTAAAATTTATCTTATGTCCAGTAGCAATTGAGTGGTCTGTTAATATACACGAGAGTTTGCCGTTTCTACAATCACTTTTATGCAATGTAATACGTGATTGTATAACGACCCCTTTTTTACATTTATTTCAAATTTAGTTTTATAAAAAAGTAAGCCAGTTATTTTAAAACTTACCCAGCTAGCAAGCAAGAGATCCTCCAAATTTATATATCCCAGGGATGAGCTTTAACCTTTCCACCAATTTAGCTTGGATTGCTTAGATGTATATTTATATATACAGGGTTTTGAGTTGGGCACCACCAGTTTTTTATAGTTCAGGAATAGGTAATGAATCACAAAAACTACATTAAACAAAATACATATCTATTCAATAAAAACTGGAGAAAATGAATACAAATTCAGTTACAAAACGGAATGCACAGTAATTTAAATGAACGTACGACAAAAGGTCGGTATACAAAAAACAAGGCACAATACTAACTATAATGAAACTATAGGTTTAATCAAATACGGCGGTTAGCCAACAAGGTAACTACTCTGGTACACAACAAATAAAATAACATAAGACATCAAATGTCAAATGAACATAACTTTAAAAAAGTACATAAGGCAAAGTAATGCATAAAGGTAAACTGAACACACGGTATAGACTTAATCCAATACATAAGGCACAGTAAGGCATAAATTGTCACATAAACGTTAAGATACAAAACATATCAGTAAGGCAATAACAGATATCATTGTCTAATAAACATACGGTATTTTCTTAAACAAATACATATGGCACGGTAAGCCATAAATTGTCACATAAACGTAAAACTACAAAACATATCGGTACGGCAATATCAGACATCATTGCCTAATAAACATACTGTATTTACTTAACAAATACATACGGCACTGTAAGACAAAAATTGCCACATAAACGTAAAACTACAAAACATATCGGTACGGTAATATCAGACAACATTGCCTAATAAACATACTGTATATACTTAAATACAAAAGGCAATGTAAGACATAATTTTTCACATAAACGGAAAGATGCCAAACACAGATATAATGCCATAAAACACATCAATGTCTAATGAACACACGGTATATACGATAAATCTACAAAGTTTAACTGAAGTTCACACAATGCACGGTATGTATTAATTGTCTCGAAAGGGGTGGCAATATTAAGATAATCACTTACTTACGATAATTGCCCAGGTACTACTTACTGGACCCAAAAGACACCATACTATAACTTCTTCAAAACACCGCATTCCATAAGGCAGAATACACCGCGGTAACTAAACTAAACGTACTATAACTATACCATATTACTTAATATGCCGCCACTAATTGTCTTTGGCAGCACTCACATAAGTTCGTTCACCACCACCGCTCGAGGCGGATTCTATACGTCCTTACTACTCCATCGCCCCAGGCGAACTCCGCGTCCAGTCTCTAACACTGCCCGAGGCAGACTCAACGTCTTCACCACACCACCGCTCTAGGCGGAATCCTATACGTCCTTACTACTTCATCGCCCCAGGCGAACTCCACGTCCAGTCTCTAACACTGCCCGAGGCAGACTTAACGTCTTTACCACACCACCGCTCTAGGCGAACTGTCTATTGATTCTCGATCGATCCGTTGCCAGCCCCGCGCACTCCCGTGCACTCCCGTGTTTTTGACCAATCACAGGGTTGCAGGTTACGCAAACTTTCGCGGAAACAGACAAGGACACGCACGATTAGTTCTATACACTCTAGATTTAAATTTATAATGCCCATTAAAAATACAAGAACCTCTTTTTAACAACATCAGAGATTAGATTTATTTTCCCATATTATTAGGCATATGCATTTTTACTGAGTGTTTTCGAATTGTGTCCAGCCTTTGACTCTTCAAATATACTATTTAAGCTTGCAGGGCCGTATTATCAGATTTTTAAATTAAACAGGCACTAACTTACTGCGACTGCAAGTGGTTTACTCGTTAAAGATAGGGCTTTTGATTAGGCCAAAAAAGTGGACCGTTACAATTGGAGCGACTGTGACGTTTGACCTATGTATTTCATTTCGCAGTTGTGAACCATTTCGGTTCGTTGCTTCAGTCTTCGTTTCAGCATGTTGCTGGGAATTAACACTGTGACAATCAATGGGGGTGGTCCTTTACAATACGTTCGATTCGAAGACCGTAGCACCGATCCTAGGGGAAAAAAACTGGCCAAGTTTACATGGCAAATTCACAAACTAAATCAGATAGAGGGTTGGTTCTATTCGGGTGAGTATTCTCAGGAACTAGATAACTTAGTGACAATATAGGAGGTTTTCTAGCCACGTGCCTGGACGCCACCGAGTTCAAGCACACCTGTCTGAAGGATTAAATTCAAACTTTTCATAAATTGTAGGATTTTGAAAATGCCCGCGGTTTTTAGTTATATTTTGGTTGGATTGTTTGGTGAGTTGGTATGAAATACTTGTGGTGTAGAGTAATTTGCATTTGAACCAATTACCAGTTGACATGTACTAGAGTAGTGGAGCACATTCACTATGGGGTTGAATCCCCCTACTTATTATTCGATTAACTTGGTCATTATGCAGCAATTAAAATGTATTAAATAACATAAAGTAGATGTCAACATTGCATAGTGAAATTTTAATGTGTAACGTGATGTTAGTTTTAACTTATAACCTCAAGTTACTGGCATAAGGTAAAAAAAATGTTTTTTTATAATTTTTTTACATGTAACTATGAACCCTTTTTATCTTCTTTTGTAGTCTTGAGAAAGAAAATAAAATATTTTCGAAAGCTTGGCAAAGTAGAAAAGAGTATTCTTTATAAACCCAACAAAATTTGGACCGCATCCTCATTAATAAAAAGTAAGCTGTATATATATATATATATATATATATATATATATATATATATATATATATATATATATATATATATATATATATATATATATATATATATATATATAAATATATATATATATATATATATATATGTATATATATATGTAGCGTACTTCCCGAAACGCGATAATAAATAAAAACTAATTTTCATAATCGGGATTTAGCAATAAACGTCCTTCCCTGAATCACGTTAATAGATATTTTATAACCAGTATCTTACAATAAACGTACCTTCCAGAAATACGATAATAAACAGTTATTTAAGTTTATAGGAGGGATTTACTAATATTGAGAATCTAAGCTTAACTTGGAGAAACACGAGATTTACCAGGTAGCAATAAACCACCGCACTAAAGTAGGGAATTTCCGTTCATCACTTGCCCCTGTACATAAATAGTGAACCAACTCGAAAGAGGTATCATTATCAAATCAGTTTACCTACCATATCATATCATACCTAGTCTAAGATACACAACGTATCTTCGCATAACTGTAAAGTTCGTAATTGTTTTGTTTTTGTTAATAAATAACTTCTGATTTCAAGTTTTATTTAGTAGCATCGGCGCTATAATTGGTGAGCCCGACGTGATCAGAAGAAGTTTGCGTGCTAGTGAATTAAGTGCTTCAAACGTTAAAAACAACATGCCGAACTTAGAGCAACAAAGTATTTCAGAAACCGTGCGCGAAGTGAATCGGGTGGCAGTGAAAGTTCCGCCCTTTTGGCCAGCGAAGCCGGCGCTTTGGTTTTGCCAACTCGAAGGACAATTTGTGTTGTGCGGAGTGACATCGGACTCAACAAAGTTCTACCACGTTATATCACAGCTAGACAACAAAATCGCACAAGAGGTAGAAGATGTTATCACCAATCCCCCTGATACGCACAAATACGATAAAATCAAAGCGGAATTGATCAAACGTTTGTCCACCTCGCAAGAACAACGTACTAAGCAACTACTCGAGCACGAAGAGATAGGCGATAGGACTTCATCACAATTCCTTAGGCACCTACGAAACCTGGCAGGAACCACTGTTCCAGACAGTTTTTTTACGAACCCTCTGGCAAAACCGCCTTCCCGCATCAATGCAAGCCATACTTGCCACCCAGGTGAAAGAAGAACTCGACAAAATTGCAGAACTAGCTGATAGAATCGAGGAAGCCAACCCTAGAAAGGTAGCACAGGTAACCGCAAACAGTGACGAAAAGTATGAAAACCTTAGTGAACAAATTCGGGAACTCAAGCTGCAGATAGCCGAATTCACACGGCCGCGTCAACTAAGCCACTCCCGAAGGCGCGACAGAAATTATTCACGAAGTTCAAGGGATGACAGCAGGCACCGCGACAAGGATAGTAATGATAGAAACTGTTGGTACCATCGACGTTTCGGCGATAATGCTAAAAAGTGCACGAGCCCATGCAACTACTCGGGAAACGCCAGCAACCGTCATTAATCGCGGCATTAAATGACGGTCCCACTATAAGCCGCCTCTTCATAACGGATCGAGTCTCAAAAATCTCGTACCTAATTGACACCGGCGCTGACTTGTGTGTTTTTCCGCGAACGCGCATCAACCGTCGATTGCCTAAATCGACATATGAACTTTCCGCGGCAAATGGAACAACAATCGCCACTTATGGAACCCTAACAGTGGATCTCAACCTCGGACTTCGACGCGACTTTAAGTGGAAATTTGTGATTGCAGACGTGGATAAAGCGATTATTGGTGCAGACTTTTTAAGTTTTTACGGACTATTAGTGGACATTCGCAATCGTCGCTTGATGGACAGTGTTACTTCTTTTTCGGCAACGGGCCGCGCGTGTGCAAGCAATGCGGTTACAATTAAAACCATAAACGGCAACTCGAGTTATCATCGGTTGTTAACTGAATATCTCGATATTACACGCCCCTCGGGTATGAACCGCAGAGTGAAACACAGTGTGACGCACCACATTAAGACGACACCTGGACCACCGATATTCTGTAGACCTCGTCGACTGCCACCTGATCGTTTAAAAGCAGCAAAAGACGAATTTCAACTAATGTTGCAAAGTGAAATCGTGCGACCTTCGAAGAGCGAGTGGGCCTCAGCACTACACATAGTACCTAAAAAGGAGAGGGACTGCGACCTTGCGGTGACTATCGAACTTTGAATGCACGAACCATTCCCGATAGATATCCTTTGCCGCACATAGAAGATTACTCACATGCACTGGCTGGTAAGAACGTATTTTCTACCATTGACCTCGTTAAGGCTTATCATCAGATACCAGTCCACCCCGAAGATGTACCGAAAACAGCTGTCACAACGCCTTTCGGACTTTTCGAGTTTACCGCGATGCCATTCGGCTTACGCAACGCAGCACAAACGTTCCAGCGTTTCATCGACTCTGTTTTACGAGGGCTAGACTTTTGTTACGCATATTTGGACGACATTCTGGTGTCATCAGAAGACGAACAACAGCATCATCAACATCTAAGGATTGTTTTCGAGAGACTTAATGAATACGGCATTGTTATCAATCCTGGAAAGTGTGTATTTGGCGCTAGCGAAGTGAAATTCATAGGGTACTCCGTCAACGCCAAAGGGACTAGCCCGCTCCCGGAAAAGGTGCAGGCAATTTTAGATTTTCCTAAACCGCTAAACGTGCAGCAGTTACGACGTTTCTTGGGTATGATTAACTTCTACCGTGGTTTCATACCTGATGCAGCTGATGCACAACAGCCCCTGAACGAGCTCCTAAAAGGCCCTAAACAAAAACGAGATGCCCTAATTAACTGGTCGACAGAGACAGAAAAAGTATTTAACAATTTAAAAAATGCACTTGCAAATGCCACGATGCTCGCACATCCTGTAGCCGGCGCACCACTTTGCATCGTAGTAGACGCCTCTAACTTCTCGATGGGAGCAGCATTACAACAACTGGTTAAGGGTGTTTGGCAACCACTATACTTTTTCACGAAATCTCTTACTTCCGCTCAGAAGAAATACAGTGCGTACGATCGCGAGCTATTAGCAGCGTATTCGGCAGTCAAGAGATTTCGTTTCGCAGTTGAGGGACGCGCGTTCACAATTTTCACTGATCATAAACCGCTGACATTCGTCCTGCGGCAGAAAACCGACAAGTGTTCGCCGAGACAATTTCGATACTTAGACTTTATTGCGCAATTTTCGTCGGATATTCGACATATTTCCGGAAAGGACAACGTCGTGGCCGACGCCCTGTCGCGCATTGAGGAAGTTACCGCTACAATGGATCCATAGGGACTCGCAGTATCACAAACAAGCGATCAGGAGCTGAAAGAATTCATTTCTTCCAAAACAACTGGATTGATACTTAAAAAAGTCAATTTCCAGCCAGCAAATGTCGAACTTTACTGTGATATTTCCACAAACAATGTCCGCCCATTTGTAACAAAGCCTTTTAGACATAAAGTATTTCTTTCCTTGCACAGACTATCGCATCCTGGAATCCGAGCAACGCAGAAATTGGTGATGCAACGTTACGTATGGCCATCTATGCAAAAAGATTGTAAAGAGTGGACCAGAGCGTGTCTCCAGTGCCAAAGAGATAAAGTGACAAGACACGTCTCTGCACTGATAGGCAGTTTTGGTGAACCGGCCCCAAGGTTCCAACACGTGCACATCGACCTAGTGGGACCCCTACCACCCTGTAAAGGATACAGATATATTTTCACATGCGTGGATCGGTTTACACGGTGGCCCGAAGCGATACCCCTACAGGACATCACCGCAGAAGCAGTTGCTAGGACACTCGTTGAAGTGTTGATCGCTCGCTTCGGAGTACGTGTGGCAATCACCACAGATCAGGGTAGACAGTTCGAGTCGTGCTTGTTTAAAGAACTAACACGCCTAATGGGCACGTCTCACTTTCGCACCACAGCCTACCACCCGGCTGCCAATGGTTTAGTAGAGAGGTTTCATAGACAGTTAAAAGCAGCTATTAAATGCCACGAACACGAAGACTGGACCAGCAAACTCCCGATGATACTCCTTGGCATCCGCACAGCAATCAAAGAGGATGCGGGTACCACCTCAGCGGAAATGGTTTACGGAACCAATTTGCGCCTACCAGGCGAAATAATTGCCACACAAACTGGTGCAGCAACGAATACGTCCGAGTTTGTCGCAAATCTACGAAAACACATGCGTACGTTGAAACCTATACCTATACGCCGTCACGGAAACCGTCAAACTTTCGTTTTCAAAGATTTGGCTACAACACCATATGTTTTTGTTCGACATGATGCACCACGTGCAACACTGGAACCGACTTACGATGGTCCCTTTAAAGTACTCAAACGCAAAGAACGGAACTTTGTCATACAATGGGGAGACAAAGAGGTTAACGTAACCTTGGATAGATTGAAGCCAGCCCACCTTCTAGGCGACGACTTCGAGAACATCACACCGGAGACAAGTGATAGTAAAGTTCAAGTGCAAGACAATAGTGATAGTGATGTGGCAGTTCATAAAAAACGGACAACGCGTTCTGGCAGAGTGGTAAGATTCCCAGAAAGATTCTAAAAGTATATTATACAGACAATAATTAGTAATACAATACATTTTTTTTCATATATGTATCGTTTAAACACTAGCGGGGGGGGGGGGTGATGTAGCGTACTTCCCGAAACGAGATAATAAATAAAAACTAATTTTCATAATAGGGATTTAGCAATAAACGTCCTTCCCTGAATCACGTTAATAGATATTTTATAACCAGTATCTTACAATAAACGTACCTTCCAGAAATACGCTAATAAACAGTTATTTAAGTTTGTAAGAGGGATTTACTAATATTGAGAATCTAAGCTTAACTTGGAGAAACACGAGATTTACCAGGTAGCAATAAACCACCGCACTAAAGTAGGGAATTTCCGTTCATCACTTGCCCCTGTACATAAATAGTGAACCAACTCGAAAGAGGTATCATTATCAAATCAGTTTACCTACCATATCATATCATACCTAGTCTAGGATACACAACGTATCTTCGCATAACTGTAAAGTTCGTAATTGTTTTGTTTTTGTTAATAAATAACTTCTTCTGATTTCAAGTTTTATTTAGTAGCATCAGCGATATATATATATATATATATATATATATATATATATATATATATATATATATATATATATATATATATATATATGTTGTTTTTCAGGTTTTCGCGGGTGGTGAATGTTAAATTCGTTTTCCGGGTATACTCCCGCGTAGGTGATAGGCCCCGAGAGGGACCGTGGTTGTCTGAACGACGTTTCGGCAGAATCTCATCTGCCATCTTCAGGTTCTAGCAGATAACTGCTTACTGCGGCTTCTGGTAACTCGAACCCTCTCGGGGCCTATCACCTACGCGGGAGTATACCCGGAAAACGAATTATAATATATATATATATATATATATATATATATATATATATATATATATATATATATATATATATATATATATATATATATATATATATATATATATTCTTTCCTTGATCGTTAATATCAAATAAATAATATCTGATAGTTTTTTTATGGGATTTCGGTATAATTAATTTTATTATTTTTCTAACGTTTCGGTTTACCACACACATCATCAGAGAACTACAATAAATATAATATTTTAAAAACATAGCTATGGTTATTTTACATTACAATTTACTTGCACTATTAATTATTAGGTATTTGTTTTAAATTTTGTTACATGTTATTGGATTGTCTGTTTTAACACAACTGAGATTTTTTAACATGGTTTGTAGGCTAAGTTTTATTTATGTTACAGAGATAACGTTGGAAATGTTTACTGTAGGTGTTTTGCTTAAATAGTGAGTATATAATAAGATATTTTATTTCAACAATTATTATTTTGTAAGATGTAAAAATTGAATTCATGTTGTAATGTACTCCAATGATTTAATTAAGTTAAAATAGGTTTCGCTTAAATTTTCTATATCAGTGCGATTATTTATGACGTTGGTATGTCTTCTTATTTGCAGCATTTCAAGTATGTTTCTTCGGTTATAGTTAGGTTCTTTTTTTTCCGGCGGGGACACCTGTAACCCCAACCGGGCGCGTCCCCAGGTGGCGGATATGGGAAATCCCTCACCAGCATGCCTGCATGTTGGCGGGTAGGTGTGAAATAAAATAGCACCCGTGGACCAACAGGATTGCACGGAGGGGAACATCCTCTTGACCAAAAAATAGTTCCCTGTACCCAGTGGCACGGGTAACAGGTCGTATTGCCAGGAAACAAGATGAGCTACGACAAAATGGAAGAATCGTTTACGGAATAAGGGAGGGATACCCCAGTTCTGGTCGGTGCGGGTGGTGTGCGGACAGGACCCCCCCCCCGACCATCATCAAACGACTGCCTAATACCCCTGGTGGGAAGCCAGGCCGGGGTATTTAGTATGAATACTGGAAAAGCAGGCAAGAGAGATACCGCGAGAGTTGATGGAACAAATGCCAAAGATACTCAAAACCCTACGGTGCGGGGGCACGGAAACCCACTACTGGTCCGGAACAGAGGTGGTGAAGCAGGCCGCGACGGACCGTCATCCGACTACTGTGGATACTATTCTCCCTTGGTAGATCTGCAGGTTAGAGAAAGCAAAAGCGATACTGGACTAAAAATATGATTGGAGGACCCCTTCTCTAGAAGGGATTCGATAAGTAGGACACCCCCTAAGGCGAGAACGCAGTCGATTCCAGACCGCGAGGACCAAGGGGCATTCGGAAGCTCTGAAGGGGAAAGCGGGAAGGAGCAACGAGTTAAACGTAAGACGGCAGAAAAGAAATCCCCCAGAGAAAATAAGCGCCATGACAGACCTTCCACTAGCGAATACATATTGCACACTATTGGAGGAACCTGTAGGGAGATAAAGTTGCTGGAAAGAATGGTTGGGGAGATGTACAAATCTAAGAAAGAGGTACAAAAAGTAACTTTAAAACTTGCCCTTGAAGCGAGGAAGCTACTGAGTAAGGAAGCAAAGGAATGGCTGGAAGGGGCAGCAAACAGTGGGAACGTAGGAAATTGGTGGATAAAAGAAAGAAAAATGGCAAGAAAAATCTCCAGAAACAAATAATGTACCTGGAAGAGAAATTCAGCAGAGAAATAGAAGGAGTCAGCACAAATAATTCGAGTGCACAGTGCGAAAAATGTAAAACTGCCCAGAGGAAGGAGGCTGGAGCTGACCCATGAGGAATCATGCGACAGCTTTCAACAAATAAGGGAGGAAGATTGGGAGGACGAAATATTCCCAAGATTGGGGGGAAAACAGGAGCATCTCTGGGATGCATCAGTAAACTATGACATAGTAGTGCCGTGTAACGAATACTTGCGGTCGGACTGTGAAGCTAGTTTGAATGAGTTTGACAAGCTCGGAGCCAGAGAAGGCCTCAGAAAACAAAATAAGGAAAAAGGACAAGTGGCGATGATGACACACACGCTAGGGTTCCCCGATGAAGACGGAAATTTCGTTGATATCGCTAGATGTATATACTATCCAATAATTACGGATAGGGAGAAGATGGAGGAGGCAGACGACAAAACTATCTTTAAAAGTTTTAAGGACCTCAAGGAGTACATGATAAGTATGAAAAGGACGAAACTGGCTGTACCCGCCATGGAAGGTGTGACCGGAATTACAGTAAGCAGGGTATGTGAATACATATTCGCCAAAACAGGCATACAAGTCACGCAATACAAGGGGAAGAAGGAAGCGAGAGGAGGAAGGAGTTCTACGGTCGGGAAAAACACTACTTCAAAACAAAAGCACGTTAAGCCCACTACAAGGACACGTCTGGATGCCATACTGATCAAAAGGGAAGGTACGACTTATACAGATCTTTTAAAGAAGGTCAAGAACGCGGTAAACCCCAGCGAAATTGATGTAAAAGTGAAGGATGTAAAGAAGACGAAAAACGGGGAACTGCTTCTGACAGTCCAAAACGGATCTAAAAAAACCGAGGCCCTACAGAGAAAAATAAGGGAAAGGTGTCCGGAAGTAAGAGCATCCCACACTCGCAGGAAAAAATCATGCATATAAAAGACATGGACGATATTTCAACGGTGGAAGAAATCAGGGAGGCATTTCCAAAGCTGTAAATATAACCACAGGAGAGTTTGAGGTGAGAGCGTTTAGACCGACTTTTGGACAGAAACAAAATGCCACAGTGGTGATGTCAGAACCCGAAGCGGAAAAACTGCTGAAGATGGGTCACCTCAAGATAGGCTGGATGAGATGCAGAATAATAGAAAGGAAGAGAGACCAGAAGTGCTACCGTTGTTGGCAGTACGGACACATCAAGGCCCAGTGTCCCGGTCCAGATAGAGAGAAAAACTGCCTGAAATGCTCCGAAGTGGGACATAAAGCAGCGGATTGCCAAAATAGTCCCCACTGGGTTATTTGTAACCAAGAAGGTCATCGAACAGGCATGGCAAACTGTAGAAGTAAAAATCGAACGGGAAATCAAAATGAAAATACTACGCTTATTACAAATTAACACAAACAGAAGCCGTCCAGCACATGACATGGCATTGGCTACAGCCAACGAAATAGGAGCGGGAATTTTAGTAATAAGCGAGCCCAATAGAAGGGCCAAAGTAAACAGAAAAAACTGGGTCTACGACGAAGACCAGGATACGGCCATAAAGGTGATGGATCCTAGCATTGTTATCAAGGGATCAGGGAAAGGGCATGGCCATTCGTGTGTAGAGCCAACATGGTTCACGATATATGGTTGCTACGCCTCTCCTAATAAGGACATAGAGGACCTCGAGGTGACACTGCAGGAAATCGGGGATCGAATTATGGGGAAGAACGAATGTGCGCTAGTGGTAGGCGACTTCAATACTAAGTCTCCCCAATGGGGCATGAGGGCAACAGACACCAGGGGAAGGGTGCTAACGGAGTGGATTGCGCAACTGGACTTAGCGATTCTGAACATAGGGGATGCACCGACCTTTGTAAGGTAAGACTAGGGCAGATATAGCGAGGTAAATCATTCACTGGGAAGTGAGCGAAAAAGAGACTCTCAGCGACCACAATTATATAATAATTGAGGTTCAGGAAGAAAAGGGAACGCCCAAAGCAAGGCAGCAGAGATACCAGGGGTGGAACACTAGAAAGCTGAACACCGTAAATCTACAACATGCCATTGATGAAATTGTAGAGGACGAGATCAGCTAAAGGATTCTCGAATACACTAAAGGGAATATGTGGTTAAAAGGGAGAAACCCATGTATTGGTGGAACGAGGAGATAGCAGAAACTAGAAAAGAGTGCATTAAGAAAAGGAGAACCTGCACTAGGAATGCCAAGAAACCCGGACAGCCGGAGCAAAACCTGGCTCTATGGGAAGAATACCAAGAGAGTAAGAGGATACTGAAAAATTCTATCAGAAATGCAAAAAGAGCGAGCTGGATAAAACTCTGCAAAGAATTAGACTGTGATATCTGGGGGGGAAGGTTACAAGATCGCCATGAAGAGACTGACTGGTTTTCCTCCCAGACACCAAATGGCCATGGAGATCGTAGAAGGGTTGGTCGACCACCTCTTCCCGATCCATGAGCCAGTAAACTTTATCTGTAATAATACTGTGATATTTACACCTTTTAGTATAGTAGAATTAAACGCGGCAGGTGACAAGCTCAAACCGCGGAAGGCATCAGGTCCCGGAAATGTACCTCAGGATAAAATCAAAGAGGTTGTCTCCGAAAAACCTGACTACCCACTGGCAGTGCATAACGCGCTGGCAGGAAGAGGGGTTTTTCGGAAGAATGGAAAAAAGTGAGGCTGATACTGCTGAGGAAAGGAGACAAACCTATCGAGAACCCAGCAGCACATAGGCCGATATGCCTCCTAGATGTGGAGGGCAAACTATATGAACACCTAATCCTAAAGAGGCTGAAAGAGGAACTAACACGCACAGGGGGCTGTCTGAACGCCAATTTGGATTCCGAGAGGGGAGGCAAACAGTGGATGCCGTAAACGAGGTAATAAAAATCGCTCGAGAAAC
The DNA here is from genome assembly GCA_029963845.1 of Rhamnusium bicolor. Lineage (NCBI taxonomy): Eukaryota > Metazoa > Arthropoda > Insecta > Coleoptera > Cerambycidae > Rhamnusium > Rhamnusium bicolor. Next base: position 28,773 of record JANEYF010004226.1, read on the forward strand.
AGAACACCGTTACACACATGCACATCGACGTCTATGTGCGGACATAACTCTGGATGTTAAGAACGCCTTCAATAGCGCATCCTGACAAAAGATCCTGATCGAGTTACGAAGGAGGCGAATAGAGGAGAGCCTTATTAATGTGATAGCGTCATACCTATCCAAGAGGAAAATCATCATGGAGGCAGAGGATACCATACGGACACGAAACATAAACAGCGGAGTTCCACAAGGGTCGGTACTGGGCCCAACCCTCTGGAATGTCTTGTATGATGGTCTGCTACGGATGGAACAACCAGCGGATGTCACACTTATAGGCTTCGCCGATGATATAGCATTGATAGTAGTCGCGAATGGAGAGGAGTCCTTCATGTCCAGTGCAAATCTAGCTCTACTATGAGTGTCCTAGTGGTTGGAAGAAAAAGACCTCAAACTAGCACCGGAAAAAACGGAGGCGGTCCTCCTAACAACCAAGAGGAAGATGGCCCCGATATTTTTCCACGTCCAAGACACGCTAGTTGCCCCATCCAGAGCGATAAAGTACCTGGGGGTGTGGCTAGACACAAAGCTTACGTTCGCCGAACATGTCGCTAGATCCACGCAGAAAGTGGAAAGAACGATAGGAGCCTTGGCAAGGCTAATGCCAAACGTAGGTGGGGCCAGGGCATCAAAAAGAAGGCTACTCTCGTGTGTAGTCCACTCTCAGATGCTTTACGCCGCCCCTATATGGTACACGGTAACGGAGAAGAAAAAGCTAGTGACCAACCTGGCCAGCGTACAACGCAAGATAGCTCTCAGAGTATGTTCTGCGTACAGGACCATCTCAACTGATGCAGCGGGGGTCATATAAGGAATCCCCCCAATAGAGCTTCAGTTACTAGAAAGGCGGGAGAAATACCTCGGAATAGATGGGGAGAGAGCCAGGGCAAACCTTATCACGAGATGGCAGGATAAGTTGAACTTCGGGACGTACGGGCGATGGACGCATCGCCTGATACCAGTCATTCAGACATGGACTGATAGGGTGTATGGGGAAACAGACTATTACCTAACTCAAGCTCTCTCGAGGGCATGGCTGCTTCAGAAAGTATCTCTTTGAGCGTAGGAGAGTGGAGACAGATGCTTGTGAGTATTGTGGTGAGCAAGCCGATGTTGAACACACGCTATTCATCTGCTCGTACTGGGAGGAGTTTCGGCATGACTATTACAATGAAGCAGGACACCCGTTCAACGCCTTGAATATGATGACGGATCTGATAAATGGTAGGGAGGAAGATTGGAAGCGCGCATATAAAGCCGTGAGGAACATCATTGAGAGGAAGGAAAAGGAAGACAGAGATATGTATAGGTAAAGACAAGGATACTAGTCAGCCTACGCACCGAAGTAATGCGAAAGCGGTTTCCAGTGCGTGGAGCGTGAAGAGTGGAGGTGTTTTAGCAGGTAAAAATCCTGCACTACTCGCCGCCAAACACCCAGGTCTTTCTGAAGATTTGCCTTCCTCACAAAAAAAAGTTCTTTTTCTATTATTTGTAAGTTGTTAAAATTAAATCGGTGGTTTTGTTCTATGGCGTGTTTGGCTAGTGCTGTCGTGTTTTGGTTTTGAGTTTTTATGCTATATTTGTGCGTGTATACTCTTTTATGTAGATATTGTTTTGATTGGCCTATATAGGTACCATTACAGCCGTTGCAGTCTCTCTTGTATATAATGTTAGTTTCGTCTTCGGTTGGTAGGCTAGGTATAAGTTTTGTGAATATTTTTTTTGTGTTATTGTATTGTTTATGGACTATTTTTATATTATGTTGTTTAAATACATTTGGTATTTTTTCGAATACTATTGGCATGTATGACATGGTCACATATTTATTATTACTATTATTTGGTGTGTGGATTGTTTTGTTTAGGGTACCCATTAATTCATATTGTTTGTTACATATATATATATATATATATATATATATATATATATATATATATATATATATATATATATATATATATATATATATATATATATATATATATATATATATATATATATATATATATATATATATATATATATATATATATATATATATATATATGTGGTGAGAGGTATGAAACTTCTCATATGGTCTGAATGCTACTATCCGACCGACATCCTAGATATCTCTGTGACGGATAGCGACTTGCATCACAGCAAGTACCGAGAGCGGCGACCCCTAGCCCAGGTGGACTAAACTAATGTTATTAAATATGATTTGAGGGAAACAACTACTCAGCGGGCAAATACCCCGACCTGCATTGATTTACACCCTCAAATCTAGGGGTCGCCGCTCTCGGTACTTGCTGTGATGCAAGTCGCTATCCGTCACAGAGATATCTAGGATGTCGGTCGGATAGTAGCATTCAGACCATATGAGAAGTTTCATACCTCTCACCACTATTCACTTCACCTTAGTTAGTATATAACTAGCAGGTTGGCCACTATCATTTGTCTGTTCCATAATCTATGGCATACTGAAGAGAACAAATAAGTTCGAAATCGATCTATGTCTGGTTAGGAATTGACAAATGATATTGGCTATCGATCTATCATGATTTGAGGGTGTAAATCAATGCAGGTCGGGGTATTTGCCCGCTGAGTAGTTGTTTCCCTCAAATCATATTTAATAACATTAGTTTAGTCCACCTGGGCTAGGGGTCGCCGCTCTCGGTACTTGCTGTGATGCAAGTCGCTATCCGTCACAGAGATATCTAGGATGTCGGTCGGATAGTAGCATTCAGACCATATGAGAAGTTTCATACCTCTCACCACTATTCACTTCACCTTAGTTAGTATATAACTAGCAGGTTGGCCACTATCATTTGTCTGTTCCATAATCTATGGCATACTGAAGAGAACAAATAAGTTCGAAATCGATCTATGTCTGGTTAGGAATTGACAAATGATATTGGCTATCGATCTATCATGATTTGAGGGTGTAAATCAATGCAGGTCGGGGTATTTGCCCGCTGAGTAGTTGTTTCCCTCAAATCATATTTAATAACATTAGTTTAGTCCACCTGGGCTAGGGGTCGCCGCTCTCGGTACTTGCTGTGATGCAAGTCGCTATCCGTCACAGAGATATCTAGGATGTCGGTCGGATAGTAGCATTCAGACCATATGAGAAGTTTCATACCTCTCACCACTATTCACTTCACCTTAGTTAGTATATAACTAGCAGGTTGGCCACTATCATTTGTCTGTTCCATAATCTATGGCATACTGAAGAGAACAAATAAGTTCGAAATCGATCTATGTCTGGTTAGGAATTGACAAATGATATTGGCTATCGATCTATCATGATTTGAGGGTGTAAATCAATGCAGGTCGGGGTATTTGCCCGCTGAGTAGTTGTTTCCCTCAAATCATATTTAATAACATTAGTTTAGTCCACCTGGGCTAGGGGTCGCCGCTCTCGGTACTTGCTGTGATGCAAGTCGCTATCCGTCACAGAGATATCTAGGATGTCGGTCGGATAGTAGCATTCAGACCATATGAGAAGTTTCATACCTCTCACCACTATTCACTTCACCTTAGTTATTATATAACTAGCAGGTTGGCCACTATCATTTGTCTGTTCCATAATCTATGGCATACTGAAGAGAACAAATAAGTTCGAAATCGATCTATGTCTGGTTAGGAATTGACAAATGATATTGGCTATCGATCTATCATGATTTGAGGGTGTAAATCAATGCAGGTCGGGGTATTTGCCCGCTGAGTAGTTGTTTCCCTCAAATCATATTTAATAACATTAGTTTAGTCCACCTGGGCTAGGGGTCGCCGCTCTCGGTACTTGCTGTGATGCAAGTCGCTATCCGTCACAGAGATATCTAGGATGTCGGTCGGATAGTAGCATTCAGACCATATGAGAAGTTTCATACCTCTCACCACTATTCACTTCACCTTAGTTAGTATATAACTAGCAGGTTGGCCACTATCATTTGTCTGTTCCATAATCTATGGCATACTGAAGAGAACAAATAAGTTCGAAATCGATCTATGTCTGGTTAGGAATTGACAAATGATATTGGCTATCGATCTATCATGATTTGAGGGTGTAAATCAATGCAGGTCGGGGTATTTGCCCGCTGAGTAGTTGTTTCCCTCAAATCATATTTAATAATATATATATATATATATATATATATATATATATATATATATATATATATATATATATATATATATATATATATCTTATATTTTTATTTACATAGATGACTTTTTAAAAACTTTATTTATTTGATTAGAGTCAACGTTGACTCTTGAAGAAATTAAATGAATTGAAATGTAAAAATGTTTATTGTAACATAGTGAGTATAAAACTGTAAGTATAAAACTGAGTTCAAAAAGGTTATTACATCAATTTATAAGCTTACTACTTAAGCTAGATAAGCGTTTGTCAGACTTGGAACAAAGCAAGTGCTGAATTGACAATTTGTAATTCTAGGAGAGAATTTGTTATCTGCAACGTAGCTGTAATATAATATTCTGAGATATTATGAAGTGAAGCCAAAGTCGTGTATAGGTTAATATACAGTGGCGTAGATATTATATAACAACTTCCCCCTTATTAAAAAAGTTGGTGTTTATACAACAACTTTTGGATAATGCAAAATTTGAAATATAAATCAAATTGTAAGAATTGAAATATAAAATATAAAGGTAGATTGTGGGCATAAAAGTGCAATAATTATAACATGTAAAATGCACTATCTAATAATGTAAAATATAAAATGCAAATGTGAAATGTTAAACGTAAAATATAAAATGTAAAAGGTAAAACATAGTAAAATTAAATATAAAAGGTAAAAATGCAAAACGTTAGTATACAATAGAAAACGTTATAAAAATAAAAGTGAATACAATTTTTTAAAATGTGATAACATTCACTGGAGTCAATAGGGTTCACAATGAGTTATTGAGGTCCACGATAGAACACAGAATGCACAGAGTTTTTTATTTTTAAGTGAGTTCTATTGCTTCATTTTCCTCTTCGTCACGAATCGGAGGTCGTTTCCTTGTGGGGATTATGTTGGTGAAACTTCTAAGGGTTCTACTAGATCCTGGTGGAGGTGGAGGTGATGTCGTTACGTCGATGGCTAATCTGCGTCTTCTGCTTGTTTTGCATTTACAAAATATGTAGAGAATTAGTAGTCCAAAAATTAGTGTTATTATGAAATATGTGAACCAGGAGATGTGTTTGGTAATAAATGGTTCATTGATTAAATCATCCAAGTCTTTCGAGTATTGATCCAGTTTATGTTTGGCAATCTCGAGGTCTTCAGTGTTTAGATTGTTTAGTTTTAACGGTTTTAATTTTGGTAACTTAGTTTTGTCTGGAAGTTCGTTACAGCATTCATATGGAATTTGAATAGCTCTCTTTAACATCTAGTATTTCGTTTGAGCTGGCTTGGATTTTGATTATACCAACGAAAGCATAACAATTGGGTTGTAATTTTAAAATGGAATTTTTGGTAAAGACGTCAGTTTTGTAATTTCTCTTTGGACAGTTGATGGTAACATGCAGAGGTTCTGCATTGATGATTAACCAGGTGTTTTCCTGAAGTTTTTGAACATTGTAGCCTTGACTTATAATAAACGAAGTTTGGCAGTTTTCGGGTAGGACCCGTAGATTTTTGAAAAGCCTAGCTTCGCAGATGGCAGTGTTGTCTATCGGGTAGGCGAACAAGTTTGAGCATAATTTGGTTCCAATGTTGAGTTGTCGACATTCTTTTAAATCCGGGATGGGTATGAACATCAAAGAATCATCATCTCTCGCGATATATTATTGAGAAACTGATAAGATGTGGTGCAACCCAGTTCTATTATCCAGGATCGGAATGGGATATAATTGATAGGCTATATAGGTTTGGGGATCTACCAATGGTATGTTTAAAACAAAAATTAAGCTTGAGTCAGTTTGAAATACTCGGAGCTCGATAATATCCAAGTATTGAGCAACTTTTGATAGTTTTATAGGAAGTGGCAAATTATTTTTCTGCAAATTTTGTGAAATTTCTTGTAACGAATTAATTAAGTGCTCTGGCGTAATGATAGAAGTAGTGTGAATAATTTTTAAGCGTGCAAATGTTATTGAATTTAGAATATCATTGAGATCGTTTTCAATGTACAAATAACTAGCCATTAATTGTTCACAAATTTCAAGAAATTTTAGTTTTGAATTGACTATTTGTATATCATGTTGTGTACTTAGGATACCGTCCTCAATTTCATTGATATCATCGTTAAATGTTTGTTCGTCGATTTGTAATTTTTGAATGGTCAAGTTAAAATTTCTAATGACTGACGTTGTTATTGAAATTTGGTTTTTCAACAAGTTTTCTAGTTCATGTTCATCTCTATTTAATTTATTTATGCAGTTAGAATAATATTCACCATCTTCGACGTCTAGATTTCCGGAAATTGATATAAAAATTTTACCTATACCGTTTAGAATTCCGCGTTTGTACCGTTTTGTGTCAAGATAGACTTCGTCAAATTTTGATTGTATATTTTTAGAAATTTGTGTTAAGAGACTAAGATGGGTTTTAACTTCGCTTAAAAAGGTATGCATATTATGATAAGCAGGGTCAAGGGTATTTAGGATGGTGTCTAGAATCTTGTCATTTTTGTCAAAAGCTCGTTTTAAGGATGATATGTTTTTGTGTACCAATAATGTCCATTTATCGTTCGTCACTACTATGTCTGATCTTTCATGGTAGTAAATTCCTATAGTATTATTTATGGGTGTAATTTTGTACTGGGTGACTGCTAGAGTAGCTGATCCGAACAGCAGGATTAACCTGAAACCAAGGTTAACTTTCAGAATATGGTTTCATTCTGTCGAAATTTACTTTAGATGTTTGGTTAGTATTGGGATTATGCAAGGTTGCTGAATTTTGAAAAATCTCGGTTATTTCAAAAGGACCGTAAAATTTATTTTGTAATTTATCCTTAATTTGCGATTCTTTTACATAGACTTTATCGCCGATATTATATTCATAGCGATTTTCAGGGACGTGTCTATCAAAACGTATTTTAGCCTTTTCCTTGTTGCTCTGAATGCGGCTACGCGCTATTTTGTAATAATGTGATATTTTATTATTTAAATCTCGGACATATTTGGTTATTAGCTCCTATTGGTTGTACAAAGTTTCAGGATGTCGGTTTGATGTGTGACCAAAAACTAATTCGTATGGAGTAAAACCATGCGATTTGTTTGTCGAATTGTTGTAACAAATTACTGCATATGGCAAAATGGTAAACGAATGTTCGTTAGGGTTCTCAGTTTTGTGGATTCTAATCATTTCCGCTAATGTTGCATGACACCGTTCTAATGAGCCGTTAGATTGGGGATGTCCTACACTTGAAAAGTTAATTTTATGTCGTATAACGTACAAAGATCTTTTAATAAGCTATTGTCAAATTCACGACCATAATCGCAATGTATCCTTAGAGGTGTACCATAGTGTTGGAAATATAGTAACAAGGTATTGACAACGGATTTAGCGGTTTTATCTCGAAGTGCATAAGCTTGCGTAAATTTGGTTAATTCGTCGCTAATAGTAAGGGCGTGATTTCGTGTGGGTAATTCAAATATGTCGATGTTAATTCTCTCGAATGGTGTTCGTGGAGTTTCAGTGATTACTAATGGATTACTTAAATTTTTGCGACAAACTTTGGTCTTTTGACGAGTTTCGCAATTCTTTATAAAATTCTCGACGTCTTTAGATAAGCCTCGTCAATTATATTTTTTGCGTAATTCTTCGAGTGGTCTCGTTTATTCCGCGGTGTAAATAATTTTTTCCAGAATGGTTTTGGTATAATATAATTGGAATTTGATCTTCATTTGGGACTTGTGCCGTATTTTGACAAATTACTAATTTTAAATCCTTTTCTGCAAAAATGAATGAGAGCATTTCCAATGTTGGCAAGTCTAGATTATTTTCAACGTGATATGTTTGCGTAAGGTCGAATTCATTTTGATATTTGTATAACGTAAAGAATAAAATGTTATTAACAGATTCCGGATCGAAAGGTAAAGGAATGATAAAATATTTCCGTTTCCGGACAGTTTTACTTGAAACAGTATTAATTTGGATATTATGAAAATCAGGGCGTTCTTCAAAAATATCTTCGATTATTTTATAATGAAGATCTTGCAATTTATTTTGTTGAAAGAATGTAATAATATTCTTATGTTCCCTGTCTAACAATTGTTTGTTAGAAAATTGAATTTTGGAATAATCGATAAGTGATTTTGTTTTATATAAATTAACAAAGGTGTCGAATTCATGAGCAATTTGTTCGTCTGTAATGTCATTAGTATGCTCTTCGTCGTCTGTGTCATCATCATTTGAAGCTAAGATTTTCGAATTAAATTTGGAACAATCCGAAAAATGATTTATTTTTATCCTAGATAAAGCGTCCGCATTTTTATTAATTTTACCAGGTTTATAAATGATTTCGTAGTCGTATTCTTCGAGTTTTAAACGCCAGCGTGCTAATCTACTTCCTGGGTCTTTTATGGAAAATAACCAGGTGAGTGGTCGATGGTTTGTGATTAGTTTGAACTTTCTACCGAATAGGTATGGCCTAAAGTGCTGGGTAAATATTTACCGATAGGTCCCTACGAGAGTACTGAGCCAATCGCGAACGCGCTTGCGTCCGTAGTTAACACGAAAGGTTCATCGAAATTTGGGTAAATTAAAATGGGTGATGTGGTTAATGTTTGTTTAAGTTCGGCAAATGAATTTTGGCAATCATTATCAAAGTTGAAGGGGATGTCTTTCTGTAAAAGTTTCGTCATTGGTTTAGTGATTTTAGAGAAATTTGGAATAAATCTTCGATAATAACCTGCAAGTCCTAAAAACAATTTAATTCTTTTTTGATCTGTAGGTTGTGGAAAGTTTAAAATAGCATCAACTTTAATCGGGTTAGGTTTTACACCGTCTTTTGTTATTAAATGTCCTAAATATGCGACTTCTTTTCGTAGAAATTCGCATTTATCGGGTTGTATTTTTAAATTAGATTTTTGAAGTCGTTTGAATACCTCGGTTAAGCGAGAAATATGTTCGTGGATGGTAGGTGAATAAACGATAATGTCGTCCATATAGACAAGACATCTTTCATTTTGAATTCCGAGTAAAATATTGTCCATTACTCTTTGAAATGTCGATGGAGCATTCCTTAAACCGAAGGGAGTGCGTGCGAATTCATAGTGTCCGTTCTCAACTGTAAAAGCAGTTTTTTGAACGTCCTCGGAGTTAATTTCGATCTGATGGAAACCCGATGCCAAATCTAAAGTGGTAAAATATTGACATTTTCCAAGCTAGTCTAAAAAATCCGATATGTTAGGCAAAGGATATTTATCTCCGATTGTTACTTCGTTGAGTTTCCGATAGTCAACTACAACGCACCATTTTTGTTTACCAGAAGCATCAAGTTTTTTTGGAACTACCCAAACAGGGGAGGACCAGGGTGAAATTGAATGTTGAATAATACCGTGAATTACCATTTTTGATACTTGATTTTTTACTTCTTCTTTGTGAATTTGAGGATACCGATAAGATTTTGTAAAAATAGGTTTAGAGTTATTAGTGTCAATAGCGTGTTTAAGTTCGTTTGTAAAAGTCAAGTTATCTCCTTCTAAGTAAAATATGTCCTGGAAGTATAAGCAAAGCTGCGTTATTATTTCGGCCTCTTCTTCGTTTAGATGGTCTAATCGTAATTCATTTTTTATTTGGAAATTTCTGTCTGTCTGTATGTATGGGTCAGAATTTTGAGTATTTAAATTAAAAATTGGTTTAAAATTTTGAACTGGTTTGAGGTTTAAGTTGCAAAAAATGATAGTTTTAGTAATCACGTTTGCGTTAATTACTGTTGTTACAAATTCGCCTTTTTCGTCTATTTTTACCAGAGCATTAGGTAATCGTACCTTTTCAATTTCCTGTGCTTGCAGTATAGCGTCAGTGTTAACTAAATTACATTTTAATTTGCATACTTTCTCAGTACGAGGTTCGATTGAAATTACGTTTCGGATAGAATTTTGAAATGTATTTTGATATAACTTGGGAATTACGGGTTCTGAGTTTTCTGCTACTTTTAAAAGTTGATAAGTTTTAAAATTGGTTATTAATCGTTTATTTTTAAAATCAACGACACATTTGTAATGTTCCATAAAGTCGGAACCTAGAAGTCCATCAAATTTTATGTCCAAATTATAAATGTAAACTTTATAGGGATCGCTGGGTATAAACGGAATTAAAATTGATTCTTTAGTAATTAATTTTTGATCAGTTATGCCTTGAATTAAAACATTTTCTGGGTATCTTTTAGATTTGGAAGTATTTGGTTTAAAAATGGATATTCCAGCACCGGTATCTATCAAAATTTTGAAACTGTTGTTAGAGTCTTTAATATAATATAAGTTTTTTGAATTTACAGTGTGAAGCATTGTTCTTTGTCCGGGTCTCGTAGATTCATATTTTGTATTTGATGGGACATTTCTTCGATTTGTGTTGGAGTACCCGTGTGATACTCCGGACCTGTCCGAAAATCCTGAGGATTAGCAGTATAATCCTCGCATAAATTTTGAGAGTTAGCTGTAAAACTGTCCTGTAAAGTTTGGGAATTAGCAGTATAATTCTCATACAAATCTTGAGAATTTGATTGGTAATTTTGGGGATAGTCTTCGAATTGTTGGTCGTGATAATTATCATACTGATTGTATAAATCGGGATTTTCAAATACTTGTTGATTATAATAATCGTTAAGGTTTACATGAAGTGTCCTTTGTGGGTTAGGACGATTAAAATTACTATTTGGTTGATTGAAAGGTCTGTTTTGAAAATTTGAATTAGGCCTCATTACAGGAGCTCTATTTTGTTGCGATGGGGTTGATTGTTGGAAATTTTGTTGTGGCGAAAAATTTCTTTGAGGATTAGAAAAATTTTGAAAATTGGGTCTTGGTTGACTCGCGTACGTAGGTCTGAAATTTTGGTTTTGTGGAATAAATTGTTGCCGTGTACGGCACCCGTTAAAGGAGTGACCATTTCGCTTACAATAAGAACAGAACTTTTGATTATTAAAATTAGATGGCTTTGGTAAATTTTGCATGGGTCTATTTACAGTTTTATTTGTAAATTTTTGAAATTCGAAATAAGATAACTGAAGTTCCCTTTTAACATGATTTATCGCATCTAAAATATTTCGTGGGTCTCCGGCTCTTACAATTTGTCCTATTTTTGGTTCTAATCCGGTTAATAGTATAGTTAATGTCATATTTTCAATTAAATTAGATTGCGCGGTTCTTTCTTCAAGCGTGAGGCATTGTTTTTGCACAGCGGCTTGGAATTTTGCGTTGTGAGTTTGCAATCTTGAAATAAAAGTTAAAGCGGTTTCGTTAGGTAGTTGGTGAATACGCTGTAAGTCTTGTATTAAGGCGGTCAAATCGCGTGAATCACCAAAATAAGCATCGAGTAATGCCTTTATTTCGCCCCATGTATTTGGGTTGCGTGAATTTACTATTTCTGCGGCCTTACCACGAAGTTTATTTTTTATGTGCAAGGTTAATAAAATGCGTTGATCGTCTACGGCCATGCCCTGGGCATGAATGCAGGCGTTTATAAACGTTTGCAAAAATATAGAATTGCCATCGAATTCTGATATAATCGAGAAAATATCACTTAATTTGTAGGGTTCGATACTAGTACTTTCGGTTGTGAGAGACATGTTGCTAAATATTTAGATGTTATCGATATAAAATTAAGTAAAATAAAAATAAAAAGGATTAAAATAATATTTAGTTTGCTATAAAAATATGTTTCGTAGTGTTAATATAAATTGTGGTAGATATTTAGTTTGCAATATAATATAGGACTTGGATAATAGAAATAAATTATGCACTTATATATTTAAAAAAAAATTAGTGTGGTCTTTAAGTCGAACTGTACTTCATGCTCACCTCTACACACGTATATGTAGCGAGTGGATACAGTTAGAAATATCAGCCAACTAATATGTAAAAATAAAATGTTTGGTCTGCAAGTCAAACTGTACTTCACGCTCACCTCTACACACGTATATGTAGCGAGTGGATACAGTTAGAAAAGAGCCAAATCAAAAAAAGAAAATAAAAATAAAATAAAATTGTTTGTTACTTGAAAAAAAATAAAAAAAAACAAGATGATTCTTAAATGTCTTACGTAATTGTTTTCTTCATGAGGTTCTTCCGTCAAGGGATTGGGATCTGCCAACGTAGTGAGGAAGGGCTCCTTGTTCTCGTAGGCTCACTTTAACTACTTAGGTATCTTCTGTATATATTTTCCTTGTTCTAATGCGTTGCACTACCAGTTAGGCTTCTTGTTGTACGATGTTTACGGATCCTACCGACTGCGCCAATTCTTATATTTTTATTTACATAAATGACTTTTTAAAAACTTTATTTATTTGATTAGAGTCAACGTTGACTCTTGAAGAAATTAAATGAATTGAAATGTAAAAATGTTTATTGTAACATAGTGAGTATAAAACTGTGAGTATAAAACTGAGTTCAAAAAAGGTTATTACATCAATTTATAAGCTTACTTCTTAAGCTAGATAAGCGTCTCTCAGACTTGGAACAAAGCAAGTGCTGAATTGACAATTTGTCAATTTGTAATTCTAGGAGAGAATTTGTTATCTGCAACGTAGCTGTAATATGATATTCTGAGATATTATGAAGTGAAGCCAAAGTCGTGTATAAGTTAATATACAGTGGCGTAGATATTATATAACATATATATATATATATATATATATATATATATATATATATATATATATATATATATATATATATATATATATATATATATATATATATATATATATATATATATATATATATATATATATATATATGTATATATATATATATATATATATATATATATATATATATATATATATATATATATATATGTTAAATTCGTTTTCCGGGTATACTCCCGCGTAGGTGATAGGCCCCGAGAGGGACCGTGGTTGTCTGAACGACGTTTCGGCAGAATCTCATCTGCCATCTTCAGGTTCTAACAGATAACTGCTTACTGCGGCTTCTGGTAACTCGAACTAACATTCACCACCCGCGAAAACCTGAAAAACAACATCCTTATCTGGTTACGTGATTTAAAACGATAACAGCTTCCTCGACAAATACTCATGTGAAACTTGGCATAGCATTAATTCTCAGAATGCTTATGCCGCGTTAGTAACACAATGTTATAAATACAACTTACACTGGCACCACAGCCAGTTACCATTTTATTATTGTACCGAACACAACTAATATTATATAAATAATTATTGTTAAAATGTAACCAAAGTTAAATGAATAATTGTTGTAAAAATGAAATTAAATATTTTTTAAAAAGTGAATTTAACTTTGAGTGATACGAAATTGGCGCAGTCGGTAGGATCTGGCAAACACCTGGTAGAAAAGCCTAACTGACGAAAACCTACCCGAAGAGTAAGGAGCACCCCAAAAAAGGGCCTAACTTCAGGAAAAGGATCGCCTGAACAAGGATACCTTTGGCAGCAGGTGGCGGATTCTAATCCCTTAATCAGGAAAGGACCAACGCCTACAAATGAAGATTTACGTGTAAGTACTTATAGAATCATCTAATTATTTAAGTGTAAAATTTAATTAAAATTATAATCATGTCATTTCTTGCACGTATTACTCGTGGAAGGAAAAGTTCTGTTGTCTTACATTATAAGCAAAATAAGTCTAAGCCTTCCAAATTCAAATTAGTTTATGCCAGTAACCACTAGAAATATGGCTCAACAACAACAATAACCAAACCAACTTCAACCAAAAATTATTGAACTATATAGATTGAACGAAATATTCTCAATCGTCCCTGAATATGGCGGTAATCAAATAAATTTAAATACATTTTTAAATTCATGCAGAACTGCTTACGACATGTCAATTGGTAATCAAACGGCACTCTTAACTGTACACATAAAAAACAAATTAAAAGGTCGCGCAGCTGAACTAGTGAACACTAGAAATCCCACTTCATGGGAAGAGATTAAGACTCTATTAGAAAATCTTTTCGGAGATAGTAGGGACCTAACCTCTCTAATATATGATTTACAAAGGATGCGACAGCTTTCAGCAACAAAAACTACCAGTTATTACACCAAACCCAAACTTTAACAATGCAAGACCTCCCGCGACTCAACCAAATCCTAACTATTACAAGCCAAATGTAAACAGAAAAACGCTTCACTTGAACCAACATATTGAAGCTGAGAACCCAGATTATTACTCTTCTGATAACCCTTAAGAAAATATCAATGAGGGGTATTATACTGATAATGACCCCTACGCGAGTCCGAACTATTATACAGCTCATACTCCGGAATAAATCAGAATGTGGGAAAATATTTAAAAGGTTTAAAATCTTTGAGGTAGATGAAGAGTTCAATATTCAATGTAATACGTAAAATCGAACATAAGTTTATATGTGAAATATCAGAATTATTAGTAAGTTTAAATTACAGAACCCTTAAATTAGTTTCTTCGCAGAAACAGAAAAATGTCTAATTTTAAGTCATTGTACTTAATATCTTTGTATGTAATACAATGATATAGTCATTAAACAATAGAACTTCATTTGAAACGCGTATTTCAAATGTTTATAAGCCTACTGCGTTTTCTACATTTTAATAATATATTGCTAACAACAAAAAATAAAAAGCCAAACACTCAAGTATGTCACATTGCGGAGAATTTAATGCTGTATCCAAAATTGCAAAAATATGCAGGGGTCATGATGAAAATTAAAAAGTTGCTATCATTTTCGTTGAAGCCGGAAGTGATAAATATTATTTTATACCAAGTAATGTATCTTTATTTGTGTATTGACTACATGCATTAACATTTTTCTGTTAAAAATCAAAAACAAAAAGGGGTGAACCATATCTCAGCAACACCCGGTATAAAAGAAAAATTGGAATTATTAAAAATAAATGAATGCGCTTTATTTTGATTAAAAGAAAGTTTAGGAATAGTCATAAATATTTACAATTTTCAAATTAACAGTTTAAGTATGAAACAAGAATAAACTTATTATTAATATCCTCATTATTTTCGTTTACTTACAGTTTTTATGTATTTCGTTATAGTCAAAGAACTAATAGTTTACGCCAATTCAATTAATTATAAAGTAGAATAACGTTAAAATGAACCACTAGGTCAGTTATAGCTTCATGAGATATATGTGTGAAGTAGCACTATTCAACATTTAAATTGCATTAGGCGTGTGCACAATTTGTTGTACCCGGAAACTTGTTTGTGGTATTATTACATTGTCACTCTTATTTTCTTTTTCTTCCATTGTGTTTATTATTTGACCTTTTTAACTAGTGTTATTAATTTTTATTTAATTACAGAAACATTTCAGTATATTTTTTGAACACATTTTTTTGTTTAAACTGTTTGATGATCAGAAGGGAAAAGAGGACATATCTTGATTTAGGTTAAAAAAAAATT
The DNA here is from genome assembly GCA_029963845.1 of Rhamnusium bicolor. Lineage (NCBI taxonomy): Eukaryota > Metazoa > Arthropoda > Insecta > Coleoptera > Cerambycidae > Rhamnusium > Rhamnusium bicolor. Next base: position 44,344 of record JANEYF010004226.1, read on the forward strand.
GCAGTAACTTGGGCAGCTCTAACAAATCTAAATGTGCTTTCCAACAATCCCAATAATATTCCTGAAATGTTGTCGGATCCAGATAATTTAAATTATTATTTTGGGCAATCCTACAAAGATCTTCCAACTGTGATAATTGATGTAATTTTTATTAGGGCCATTTCTATAATTATAATAATATTAATGCTAAAATACTGTAACCCATAATAAAAAAAACAGACCACAAAAATTAGATACCTAACCTCCAAACGAAAGCCGGAGCTGCACGGACGGAGGTTATACGGTTGCAAAACGCGAATACACACAACTAATCCCTCGAATCGAAACCGGGATTTGAACCCGGGAGTCGATAGGCAGTAAACCGGCTACGTTTGTTACTTAATGCTCTAGTCCACTGCGCTACCGAGCTCGGTAATAAAAAGTTCTACAATTTTAGAAAAAGTTAAGCAGAATTAAATTTATAGTACATACTGTAATAACTAACAAAATAATTCCTGATACTCAATGTGAATATAGAAATAGTTTTAATACGCTAATGCAATCGCAAATATTACGAGTGATATTTTAGAAAATTGTGATAGAGAGATGATCAGCGTGCTGGTGTTATTGTACTATGGGAAAGCTTTTGAACCTTCGGCTATTTTGTGCAAAATTAAAATAATATCATTATAATGATTCACTTAGTAGTTTTGTATTCAAGTGGCATATCACAAAAGAATCTGAATAAGAATAAAATGTCATCTAGCATATTCATATTGTCTGGGGTACCCCAGGTTCAAAATTAGGTCCATTACTATTTTTAATTCATACATCAGATATCATAAAATCTCTGCACTATTGTAAAATTCAGGCGTACGCTGATATCAACCTATTTACATTTTCATTTTGATACACAGCCACACAAAGAAGGAAAAAGTTCATTACCATGAACCAAAATACATGGATCTTGTGTATTTTTCGACCCTGATATCGAATCCGTAGTTAAAAAAAGATTTATCGTGTCAGTTTTTTTTTGCCAAAAACATCCCGTGAAATAGGGTAAAACTATAGTAACAATGTAATAACCAAAATACATGGATCTAGTGTATTTTTCGACGCTGAATTCGAATCCGTAGTTAGAAAAAATATTTATCGTGTCAGTTTTTTTTTGTCAAAAACATCCCTTGAAATTAGGTAAAACGATAGTAATAATGTAATGACTCTTAATGAAGTGTGAGAAATGGTAGATATTTTATAATCTAGAGAAGAGAATATGCATTCAAACCATAGCAAGTTATTTATATTAATTAAACCAAAATCCATCTTTAGGGGGGTGAAAACTACCCCTGAAATTCAAATAACGTACGTGCGTTTAAATAACATGTACAAAGGACACATTTTTGTAGCTATTAGGAAAAAATATCTTAATCTGGTGTGACAACCAGATTTTACACTTAAAGGGTTGAGACTCAGCTGTAAAAACCATCCCTACCTACGGAGGTATCTCATAAGTTTTAATAATGACGAAAAAAGTTCAGGCTTTTGTAGTTTTAAGCAGGGTGAATAAATATGGAGTGGATTCGCTTGAACTACTGATATATGACTATAAACTACCCTTAGAGGGTGGTAGAAACTACTCATAAGCTTTAATGATGCACATGGATGTTATTGAAATTCGGAAAGGATCAAGTACTTTTATCTCATTGTGCCAAACAACTAGATCAGCTTCCTAATAAAGTCGAAAATCATCCCTAGGAGGGGGAACTACCCCTGGGATTGATGGATCTTAGAAGTTCTAGCATCTGAGAAAAAACATACAGGCTTTCGTAGTCTAAGGCAGGATGAACAAATACAGAGTTAATTCGTTCCAACCGCCGACACAAAACTAAAGTCTATCACTAGAGGGTAGTAGTTTCTACCACCCTCTAAGGGTAGTTTATAGTCATATATCGGTAGTTCAAGCGAATCCACTCCATATTTATTCACCCTGCCTAAAACTACAAAAGCGTGAACTTTTTTCGTCGTTATTGAAACTTCTGAGGTACCTCCGTAGGTGGGGGTGATTTTTACACCTTATAGGGGTGAGTCTGAACCCTTCAAGAATAGTGTCTGGTTGTTACACCAGATTCAGATATTTTGTCCTAAGAGCTACAAGAATTTATCCTTTGTACATGTTATTTGAACTCACGTGCGTTATTTGAGTTTCAAGAGTAGTTTTCACCCCCAGTAGGGTGGATTTTAGTTTGATTGGAAATAACTTGCTATCGGTTGAATGCATATTCTCCTACACTATGAAATGTCTACCATTTCTCACACTTCATTAAGAGTCATAATATTATTACTATAGTTTTACTCCATTTAAGGGATGTTTTTGGCAAGAAAAAATTGATACGATAAATTTTTTTAACAATGGATTCGAATTCAGCGTCAAAAAATGCACTAGATCCACATATTTTGGTCATTACATTATTACTATAGTTTTACCCTACTTCAAGGGATCTTTTTGGCCAAAAAAAAAACTGACACGATAAATCTTTTTTTAACTACGGTTTCGAATTCAGCGTCGAAAAATGCACTAGATCCATGTATTTTGGTTAGTGGTAATAAACTTTTTTTTGTCGCTGTGTGATTATCCCATTGCAACTAATAGAATAAACAGTGACATTCAAATTATAAATCACTTGTCACTAATTCGTCGAATTCCTTCATAATTCTATTCGGCAATATCATTCACATCAATTTATTAAGAAATATTTTAAATATTAATAAACGTAAACTTACCGGTTGTAAATTCTGTTAAAGACTTAGGTGTTATTTTAGACATAGCCTCAACTTTAAAGAACATGTCACAGAAATGTTACAAATAACATTTTTATGATTAAAATTATAAAATTCCAATAGTCAAATCTTAAATTTTAATTTAAAGAAAGATCTTTATGAATATTTTTATCTCTCAGATATTAATAACTGTGAATTTATTTACGGTGTTATATAATGCACATGAAAAAATTTTACTAAAAAAATTCAAAATTTGTCTGTCGTTTAATATTTGGACTTCGTAAATATAACCATACGATAATAAACTAAATTGGCTACGAATGGAATCTCGCCGAACTCTTCATCTTGGAAACTTTGTTACCAACATAATTAATAGATAGGACTGCTCTACTCCCCTAAAATAAAAACTTATACCGAGATTCTCAGTTCACTTATGAAATGTTCTTAATAAAAATAAACTAACAATGCGCCATCACCGTACAGCATTATTTCAAAGATCGTATTTACTGTTATACATATAGCTACGGTTTTAATGCTGCCGTCCTAATGCTCTTTGACAGTCATGCCCTCTACAAGACAATTAAGTTATATAAATCATACAAATACCATCAAAGAGATGATAAAGTTAAAAGACAAAGCGTTTAAGAAATGCAAGGCCCCACGAACCAATATCAATTTGCAATATTACAAAGACTTGAAAAACTATGTAACAGGTGCTATAAAAAGTGAAAAAGTAGCTTATATTCGTAATTAGACCAAGGTAAATAATAACTATCCCAGACAAAATGTGGTCAAACTTTTCCAATCTAAGCATTCATAAGAAAATCGTAAATGAAATAGATAAATGAGTATTTTGCCAACATGGTTACCACAGCAGAAATCGATGAAAGATTGGAATATTTCTCGGAAAACATCCATCCAAATGTACTAGATAATTTATTAGATTTTCCAAATGTATCTGTGGATTTGGTAGAAAATTTTTTGGATAATATTAAATCGAATGCTTATGGAACAGATTGCATAAATCTAAAAATGCTTCAAATTGTTTTTCCATATTGTAAAAATGCACTGGTGAATATTATAAATTTTAGCTTACCAACAGGCAATATCCGTGCCCTCTGAAAAAAAGCAATTGTTAAACCTTTGGCTAAAACCACTAAAGCAACTTGTCTGGCTGATCTGAGGCCAATTAATATTTTGTGCACCGCATCCAAGCTTGTTGAAAAGATTGTATATGCTTCCTTGTCGCAACACATTGAAACCAATAATATTTTGCCAATTTACCAGTCAGGTTTTCGCTCAGGATATGGCACATCAACAGCTCTTCTAAAAATCACCAATGATCTTACATCTGCAATGGATAAATCTCGAGTGTCACTACTCACCTTGCTCGACTTTAATAAAGCTTTTGATAGCATTATCACAATTTATTAATAGCAAAGTTGCGTTTCTACGGATGTAGCGGCTCAGTTTTATTATGGATAAGCCATTATTTGTCGAATCGTGTTCAATTAGTGAAGTGCGACAATCTTGTATCCATGGATATTAATATTACTGTTTGTCTCTGGAATGTTACATTCACCTATATGCGGATGACATACAACTGTACATGTCATGTGATCCAGAACTCGTTAACGATACTGCATCCCTGCTTAATGTGAATCTTTCTGCAATATCATCCTGATCGAGGTGAAATGGTCTACTTTTAAATCCGTCCAAATCAGTGCTTATGTGCGTGGGTTCAAGTGTTATGTGTGAAAGAGCTCTTGTTGAATTAAATACGCGTATAGTAATTGACGATCAAGAGCTAAATTTTTCTGAATGTTCTAAAAATCTTGGTGTGTACATTGAGTAGATTAAATTTTCAGGAGCATGTTAAAAAAAATGTAGTTTGGGTTACTCAAAATTTAGGACACTTAATCAGTTTAAATACATTTTACCATCAAAAACGAAGTGGAATCATGAATAGTATTATTTTGAGTCATCTAGATTATTGCTCTGCTGTATATTTTAATTATTTAACTTTTGAATATAAGAAAAAAATCCAGCTGCTACAAAACAGCTGCCTGCGTTATTCCCATATCAATCGTAGACAACATGTGACACCTCATTATAATTCTCATAATATTTTAAAATGGAAAATTGCTTTACTGTGCCATATTGTTGTCTATTGTATAAAATGGTATCTACTTCTGTGCCTACCTATTTAAGCAATATACTTGTTAAGCAGTATTGCATCCCTCAGCATAAATCTAAAAAATATGAATATTGTTTTCACTAATATTCCAATAAGTTTTTTAAATTCATTTACTGATCTATTTACTACTAAATGTAATGTTTATACCTTTAGAAAAGCCATTTAAACTGATACTTTGTCTCGTCAATAATTTACTTAAGCTGTTCAAAATTCTTTACTTACTTAGTCATTAATAATTATTTTGTTACTTTGTAATACTTCAATTGTTTTTTCTTACTCATTAGATTAATTTTATTTTTATTATATTACATTAGGTTTAGTTAGGCGAAGTTGAAAAACTGTGAAGATACTTTCGTCTTTTAGATGTAATTTGTTATTTTTCTTTATGCAAACTATTAATATATCTAACAAATATTTTTTTTATTATTATTATTATATCAGATTTATCTACAATAGCTTGGATGACAATGGCTACATCTTGGTTTGGTATGGCATAATCTTCAGAACATTTACTAAAATGGTCCATGGCAACTAAGATATATTTAATACCATCATCCGTTACAGGAAATGGACCAGCTGCGTCGATCGCCGTTACGACGCGTCGGATCGAAATCGGCCATAAGACTTTTTTGCGTGGTTCGCGCCGTAGAATGACCCTCCGTACGCGATTTTGCCGAAAATGCGATATTCGGAATTAGCCCCCCTCCCCGACCCCCCAGTCCCCCCTCGATTTTTTTCCAAAAACCTCTCGTCCAACGACGACCCTCCACGAAAGCGCGTCCCTTAATCCGCATAGTTACTATTTTTTTCCGGACGATCGAACGTTTTCGGCGCGTCGACGATCGCCGCGTCGTTACGACGCGTCGGATCGAAATCGGTCATAAGACTTTTTTGCGTCGTTCGCGACGTAGAATTACCCTCCGTACGCGATTTTGTCGAAAATGCGATATTCGGAATTAGCCCCCCCCCTCCCCCGACCCCCCACTTCTCCCTCGATTTTTTTTTCAAAAACCTATCGCCCAACGACGGCCCCCCACGGAAGCGCGTTTCTTAATCCGCATATTTACTATTTTTTTCGGGCGATCGGAAATTTTCGGCGCGCCGACGGCCGCCGCGCCGTTACGACGCGCCGGATCGAATCCGGTCATAAGACTTTTTTCGCGTCTTTCGCGACGTAGAACGCCGCGCCGCGCGCGAATTCGCCGAAAAAGCGTTCTCCAAAATTAGCCCCCTCCCCCGACCCCCCGACCCCCCTCCGATTTTTTTCCGAAATCCCCCCGCCGAACGACGGCCCCTCACGAAAGCGCGTTCCTTAATTCGCATATTTACCATACTTCCCGACCGTTCGAAAAAAAAAACGCGAAAATGCGATCGATTTGATCCCCGTACAGGCCGAACGGAGCGTCGTACGCGTTTCCCACTCCTATACTTTTTTGTAGGCCCGGTCATCGTCCTGTCCCATTTGGATATCGCGACCCCCCGTCTCTATTCCGGGGATGTAGCTACCCCCTCCACGCACCCCCATGGTGAGGGGGTGGGTCGAGATGGAAGATTTTTCATCTCGTGTCGCCCCCATGGCCATCCCCCAGGTCAAAACGGGGCTCGGAGGCTCGGTGTAGGCTACTCTTGTTGCTCACTGGGGGGCGAGGGGAAGGAAAATTTTCCGGGGCTTATATCTCGGCGACGGAAAGAGCTATCGAGGCGATCTCGACGGCGTCGTACTCGTCTAGTCGTCCCATACGGTACTCGAGGCGACCGCTTTTTCGAAAAAACGATTATTTCAAAATTCACCCTCCACCCCCGCGAAAACGGGCGGACGAACCATCTAAGTTTATAAGGGCGAAACGTGCGCACCCCATTTACGTAAAAAATTCGTCGCGCCCCCCCGAGCACTTCGCACCCCACTCGCGTTCCTCCTTAGCGGTATATAATTATAAGACTGGACATTGAATGTCTATCAAGCAATTCTTGTTGCGGAAAACCTATAGGCGGTTATACTTGTGTGGATACCACACAATCGCAGCGTATTCAAGTTTGTATCTAACGAAACAATTATAAAATTTTTACGGTATTCGTATCCGCAAAGTCATGACTACAACGGACTATAAATCCATAAGTTTCCTATGCCTCAGATACAATGGTTTCTATATGATTTACGAACAAAAGTTTACTATCAAAAGTTACACCAAGATCACGAAAGTTATTAGGGCGCTCTAAAATCACATTATTCAGTTTATAATCAAAAGCCAGAGTAACCGATTCTAATGTGTTAGACATTACATTGCATTTTAGAGGATTGAGGGGTAAGTTGTTTAACTGACACCAGTTCGAAATTTTATTTAAGTTGTATTGGATTAGTTCACAGTCGCTCATGCTTCGAAGTACACCAAAAATTTTTAAGACATCCGCATGAAGAAGACAATTGACATTCAACTGATCAACTATGTGATTGATGAATATGTTAATTAACAGTGGCTCAAGTACAGATCCCTGCGGAACTCTTGATGTTGATCGGTACTCGATAGACCTGAATCCATTGAAAACTACATATTGCTTTCTATTAGATAAATAAGATGCAAAAAGCCTTAGTAGTACGTCAGAAAGACCAAACATTTTAAGCTTATTAAGTAGTATCCCATGATCGAGTCTGTCGAATGCCTTGGAGAAATCTGTGTAGATAATGTCAGTTTGAGCCTGCTTATCTATTGATTTAGCAATGAATTGCGTGATACACACTAGGTTGGTTGTAGTGGATCGACCTTTCATGAAACCGTGTTGGTAAGGTGAGAGTCTGGTACTAATGTTGCGGTAAATATTACTACGCAGTAAAATTCAAGACTTTTGCAAACATTTCACAGCATGGAGGTTGGACGAAAATCTGTGATAACCAATCTGCCACCTTTTTTATATACAGGACAAATTTTGGAATATTTCCAGATTTCAGGAAAGGTACAAATTTTCATACACAGATTGAACAAGATTTTAAGTGGTCAAGCAAGAATGCAGGCACAGTCCCTTAGGATAAAAGCAGACGCTGCATCCGGACCAGTTGTTTTTTTTTTTTAGGTTTAATTTGTTTCCATGCGACGAAAACTTCATTTTCGTCAAATGCATGAATATGGACAAACAACTGGGAACTAGACGTAGACTCTCCATTGCTCAAGGACGCATCAGATATAGGAGAAAAAGATTTACTAAAAAAATCGGCATAAGAATTTAAAATATCTTCAGGGCTATCAAGTAATTGATCGGTATAAAACATGTTATTAGATATGCTAGTAGATCCTTTTTTATTTTTTATAAAAGCCCAGAATTTATTTGGATCATGCTTAATGCTATTTTCAGCTGAATGAGTGTAGTTCTTGTATGAGATATCAATATCCGATTTTATTTTAGCTCTAAGATTTTTGAAGTTGTCGAGGGCAGTTAGGTCATTATTATTTTATGTTGACGCAAGAGATTAGCTTTAGTTTTGATACTTTTTATAATTTCATAGGTAAACCATGGGGGGGTAATGTTTCTTACAATTTAAAGTAAATTTAGGAATACAAAGGTCAAACGTGCTGTATAACTTACGATAGAGATGGGTACTAGCATCCTCAACATTAGTAAAAGTTGACAAAAAGCTCCAGTCAATATTAGAAATTGACTCATATAACAGTAAAAAATTTGCTTTTCCAAAGTTGTAACATTGGCTATAATTCATAGGAAAGTTCTTTAAATTAACACTAGTACTAAGTTTAAAAGAAATTTCTAATTCTGGGTGCTGACTATCTTCTCCAACGAGGGGATCAAGGGGTTTTTCAACAACACAGTTTTTGTTAAATAGGACTAAGTCAAGTATTTTGTTATTGTCATTTAAGATGAAGTTATGCTGAGTCATATTAAATATGTTTAGGAAATTATTTAACAGTAATATTTGTCCATTTGGTTGGGAATCATTTAAATAAGCAATACATTTGAATACATTAAAGTCACCAATAATGATTAAGTCATTATTGTGTAAATAATTCAGAGATTCAATTGCTTCAAATAGACATTCAAAATCCGCTTTTAGAGCATTTGGAGGAACGTAAATGTTAATAATAAATAGGGAGTGTGAATTGCCGACAATTTTTACGCCCACTATGTCAATCTGAGGCAGTTTTCGAATTGTCGAGTATATAAGTCTAAAGCCGAATACGTAAATGTATCACTAAGAGCTAGTAGAACACATCCACCCTGCGTCCATGTATTAATTGAAAAGTTTCTGTCAGAGCGGTACACACAGGAATAACGAGCGGTGAACAATTCGCTGCTATCAATAGAAGGAACGAGCTAGGTCTCAGTTAACGCAATAACAGAATAATCATGTAAGGGCAACGAGTTAAACATTGTGTTAGTTTTGCTTCTTAGCCCGCGGGTGTTTTGATAGTAAATCACAAAATCATTTCACACCTCGCGCAGGCAGGTGGAGTTAATACTGTTACTGTTTTTTAATACCGAGCAATTAGAACAACAAAGTACTATAGACTTACACTGTTTTACATCACGACTTTAGCTACAAAGTGGCAGGATAAGGTATTAAGGCAATTATTAGATGAATGGTGAAATGAATTGCAATTATAACAGCGATAGATTTCAATTGCATCAAAAACCCTGCAACTATCATAACCTATAAATAAATTGTCAGCCTTAATGACTTTATCATATAAAAATCTGTCTAATTGAGGGATAACTTGAAATAACTTTGATTATTTTACATTCTGAATTACTTAACAACAAATTAGAGTTGCACTTCTTTATGTGGTTAATCAGTTGAACCCTGGGGTTAATACCATTAATTTCTCGAATCTCATATGAGTCAGATAATTTCTCTTCAACCATTGCCTTAAACTTTCCATTGTCCTCTTTGTTTTTACATCCTATCAGAAAACCTCCATTTTTGACACTTTTAACTTTTGATAGGTGAATATTCGATTCAATAGGGTACAATGCTATAACATCTAACTTTGTCTGAGAGAATGGTTGCTCAGTGTCTTTAGGTTTAATAATAACAGCTGGTTGTGTTTTATTTTTGAGAACATCAGAATATCGAGGCTGTCTTACAGGCAGATTTTCTTTTGCAGAATTAAGTAATACAGATTTCAAAGACCTTACCTTATCATTAAAAACAGATAACACACTCTCAACCTTTTCATCAAATAGCTTACATAGACGGCCTGATTAATAGCCATAGAGTTATCTGTGCATTAAGCACATTTCCAGGAGAGTCTTTAACACCGTTTAGTAGGTGGACTATATCAACTGCTTCGGTGATACACGTAGTATGAACTTGCTTTTTGCAGACAGCACAAAAAACGCTAGGTTTATTTCTGTTTATTGTTCCACTAATAGTTATCCAAAAGAATATTGTAAAGTTTTATTCAGTTCGATGTTCGAATATTGTAAAGTTAGCTATAATTTAATTATTATGTTTTTTAGATTGCAGCAGAGTGTGTAGGCATGTTTCAGTCAGTTATTGAACTATGCAAAGATGGACTCACTGAAACGTCTAATCAACCTCTGACAAGAAAAAGAACTAAATCTTTAACTAATGATATACTGGAGACTGTATGGATGGAAATCAGACATTTACTCTAAAAGTAAGTATTATCTTATTCTTAAACACTTAAGAAGTCACATTTTTTTGTACATTTTAATATCTGCGTAATTTCTAAATAA
>JANEYF010004226.1:60000-64206 GCA_029963845.1 Rhamnusium bicolor
TATCCCTCCGAGTACACCGATTATAAGGACGACCATTTTTACCGAGTAGCCTGGGTACAGCACTTGGAGCTCGTACCGGAGATCGCGATATTTGGTCCGTTTCTCCTCCTCCTTTCAAGGTGATGTTTTTCTCCGCAGGTGCCGAGAACTCGATGACATGCATCACCTTGAGTTGATGGTCGAGGAGGACTATGTCAGGCTGTTGGCTTGGATTAGCCTGACAGTCGGGAACGAGTAGTTCCAGTAAATCCGGCATTTCTCGTTCTCGACAACGGACTCAATATCTCCGGGGACGTAAGGCAGCACTGGTATCTGGTCTACCTCGTACGAGTGCCTTAGATGGTAGTATAGCACTCGTAAGGCCGCGTTATGCCGGTGGATGTAGGCAGAAATCGCATATATGGGGCATGCAGATAGTAAGTGCATGAGCGATTCCGGCGCCTGATGGCAGGTCCTGCAGTTGATATCAGGAACTTCTACATGCCACACGCGGCTACGGTAGACCAAGGTGTTGATAACACCATCTTGGCAGGCCATAATGAATCCCTCGGTCTCCGACTTAAGCCCGGCCGACCTTAGAAAGGCGAAGGTCAGTCTGGTCGATAAACCCAGTGTTTCTATGTTCTTATAGAAGATACCATGCTGGGGTTTATCGACGTGCTGCCGAAACAGATTTTCCTGTTCGGCAGCTCTGATGGTACTTAATAAATAAATAATAAATAAGTCCTCAGAACAATTGAACTCAAGTAGGCTTTGATATTTATTGAAACAATTATTATCTATCTATGTCAAAATATCTATCTATAGTCCATATATTTATTTGACAATTATTGATCAATGGAGAATTAATTGAATATATTTGACAGTAAACACAAAATAAACTTATGTTTGATTTTCACAATAATTTAATTAACTTATGACAATTGTTTCGCCACAGTGGCTTCATCAGATGGTGAGTACAAGACTAAATTCTTTATTACAAAGTGTGGGTATATATATCAACTAACTATTCTAGGAGTAATAAAATGGAACGGTAATAAAATAAGGTACAAAATAATTTAGAAAATATTTAACAGTGGTGAACAGTTTAAATCTAGCTAATCATAAAATAATATTACTATTTTTTAATTTATTAATTTCTAATGTCTCTAATAGTGACAATTTTGATCCTTTATTTTCTATGTGTAAAATATCAAAATTATTATTAAAAGAATGATTGTCCTCTAGCAAATGGTTGGCATACGTCGAATCTAATTTATTGTTATTAAAACTGCGTTTATGTTCCGACAATCTTTTTCCAAAATTTCTTCCCGTTTGTCCGATGTTTACTTTAGGGCATGTACCACAAGTAAGCTTATAGACTCCACTTTTTTGTTCTTTTTTAGTTTTATCTTTATTGTTCTTAATAAATTTTCCTAGAGTGTTATTAGTTTTAAATGCTATTTTAATATTATGTTTTTTCTTAAGTTCAAAAGTGATATTTTCTCTGTAGGTTGGCCTATATAAGGGTTTATATCTTAAATCACTTAATTCACTGATTTCTACTTTTGGATAAACTGACTATTGCTATATTATAATTTTTCTTTTTAAGTAAATTGTTAACCAAAGTTTCTTTAAAACCATTATTCATTGCTATTTGTTTAATAAAATTTAATTCATTGTTGTAATTATCTTCAGTTAAAGGAAAATTGGTTAATCTGTTTATCATACTAATATAGCAACCGTGTTTATGTTTACAGGATTGTTGAACTATTATGTATCGTAATATCTGTGTATGAAGGTTTATGGTAAATATTAAATATGTGAATTATTAATTTTTGTGATAGTTAAATCTAAAAAATTAATAGAATTTAGCTTTTTCATATTCTACAGTAAATTTTAAAACCAAGTTTGCAAAAAATGAAATTGTTTACCAAGAGAACGTATCACTATCTGCCATAGTTTACATGCAAGTAGAGAGCATTCTATGTTATTTTTTTAATAAGTAGCAAAACTAAATTTTGCATAAAAATCATATTTTTCGTATCTCTTATTTCGGCATTTGAGGCAAAATCCATTTTTTTATTGTTCATTTTTGTCTCCATTTTTGAGTCGATTAGTAATGCAAGTTTTGCTTATTAGTAGGATGTCCATCATAGATTGACGTAGTTACTATTAATTCAGGAATTATTCGATTTTCGAAAATTACATGCCTATATTTTTTGAAAATCCCTAAGCAAAATGCAGCTGGCCTGCCCTAAATCTAATTTAAACATAATGTGCAAAAATATATTACAATTTTAAGTGAAGTACAACATATTCCCTTTAATTTTGACACAGGAAAGTAGTTTTGAAAACCCGGCTTCTTGCGTCCACAACGAAATTTGTTATTTAAAAACATATTTTGTCATTTGCTAGGATCATTGTAAGAGGTCACAATTTATTGTAAGCGAGTACTATTAGTGTATCTATGTGAGGCTACCTCCATTCTGACATCATACACACCGCTTTAAAATCAAAGCGACAAATAAAGTCGTACGAAAATAGGTGTAAGGGATTTCCATTTCTAAATTTTTTTATGTGATATAATTGGCTCATTTAGCATTTTCTTAATTGAATATTCTAAAATAGTACGTTATCTTTAGTGAGTGCAATAAATTACAATTTTTAAACCTAGAGTGGTAGCAAATAATCCATCAGTAGGTTTTAAATATCATGTAGTATTTAGTTTTTTAAATATTTATAACAAACCGAAAATAAATGCCTTCTTTTCTCTCACGCTACAAAAATCCTAACCTTAAAGGAACGGGAAAGATGGGAAATATTATGATGTCTAATTAATACTAATTATTAATTGATTTAGGCTCAATATTTTCATTATCATTTTATATTATTCATTAGAAAAAAAATTTTCAACCTCTCTTTTTAATTTTTTAGTTTTTTTCTTAGCTTAAATAATTAATAACTAATAAACAATAGCAATTAATAACATCGTAATGCCCATCATAAAGTATATTTGTCATAAAGTCTCCACGAAGCAACATAATTTTAACGGCGTTTGTTTAACAATAATTATCCGACATAAAATATAAACATGAACTCTAAAAAAATGTGTTAATTAACAAAACGCTCATTTTATGAAAAATCAGTGAAAAAAATTTTTTTTCAACGGGATATTGTTCCTTTAAGTGTCTAAAACATACCATAATCTTTTTAAATTTTTAGTAGTATAAATTTAATGACAAACAATTTTTTTACTTGTTACGCCCGATTTTAAAACATCGTAACGGCTTAGCACTCGCCGCGCGGAGCCCTATTTTCAACACTAAATGAAAATTATTAATAATAGAGATGGAGTTCCGAAGTCGGGACTTTTTAATTGGAAATTTCTTCCTCTTTAAGAATTTTTTTTTAAAATTTTTTAAATATGAATAGGTTTCGAGTTATTTGCAAAAAACGAAATTCCTGTTTCTTTTAATCTTAATTTGTTTATAACTTTTGCAATTGTTTATGTGCGGATTTGAAACTTTTGCACATTTTTCTAGACGTCATTCCAAATCGAATGAGCCCTCGCTCATATTTTAACGAGCAATAGCAAGAATTAACACCATTTTCAACATATTGATTAGACTATACCTAATATCATTTAACTTATCATCACGAAAACCATATCCATAACATAAATTATGTTTAGCTGTAGATAAAAATCGATAAGATATTATTATTGCAAAACCAAATCATTCAGAAATGGAAAATATTTTATAGTTTTTATTGTCTACTGTTGTATTTTATAGTTTTTATTGTCTACTGTTGTACTGGACCGAAGAGTACTTAAAATATACAATGTCCACGGATCGACCTACCTATTGTAAACTTTTTATTGTTGATTTCTTGACAAAAAGTTATTCTTCATAAAAACTTTTGCTTATTTTAAAAACTCGTCAGTAATGTTTAGAATTACGATTTAATATACAGTGTGTCCCAAAATGAAGAAAATATAAAATTTTACCATGAGTAAAGTACCTTTTATTTTAATGAATAGAGAAAATGTTTGTAATGCCAAATGCAGTGCTAATATGAACTTTCATCCATATAATCAATAACTGATTAAATTATAAAAAATGTCAAACAGTGAAATGAATTAATTATTCTGAAGCTGCAATACATCAAATAGTGAAATATTAGTCGATGTAACTTTAATTACTCACAGCCAACCTAATTTAACAA